>MU270014.1:28309647-28314480 GCA_021432705.1 Caranx ignobilis
GACGCGGTCCTGTTAAAAGTTTAAACTTGTCTCCGGTTCATCCTCAGCGTCCACCGCGTCAGCGTCTGCCGTGATCTACCGTGCGTCTGCGTGGCGGCGCGTCTGTCCCGTGGTGACACACATATACCGTGCTCTGAGCCCTGCGCGCTCTGTCTGCTCACCGGTGGGTGCGCGCTCTGGAGTCTGACAGGAGCTAAAGGCGGGATGGAACGGATCTCTGGGTAATGGTTAAACCATCTCTCTCTCTCTCTCTCTCTCTCTCTCTCTCTCTCTCTCTCTCTCTCCTTCAGCTCCTGCAGCTCTAAACTCCTTTTTTGGTCTTTAGGCGGCCCCTCGAGGACCCTCTATCACACACACACACACACACACACACACGTGTGTGTGTGTGTGTGTCCCTCCTTATTTATGCGTTCCTATTCAACTATACAGCTTGTAATTGGCTACAAATTAATCCCACTTCCACTAATAGTCTATTATCTTGGGGTGCGCGCACAGCACGGTGAGGTCTGGGCCAACTCGCGCTCTGAGCAGGTGAAGAAACAGATAGTAGAGAGCGTGTGAGGCGCGCGCTAACTCCCGCCAGTTTAGGACGTGTTTGTGCACGTGTCACAGCTGGTCAGCGCAGGTGGACCGCCAGCGGGTCGGAGGCAGCGGGCACTAGGCCCGGGGCAGCGGGTGGAGGGTCGCAGCGGCCCGGGGCTCTGACTTTGGAGTTTAGCTGCCGCCCCGCGCTGGACCTGACGAGGAGCCGGTGCATCCACATGAATAGGGCTCTTATCTCGGATGCAGATTCCAGGGCAGGGCCCCTCCTCAAAACTCAATTACGGGCTGAATAAAGCCGGTAATGTCCCCGCTGCAGTGAAATATTGATTCCTAATCCTTGGCAGTCATTACTATGCCAGAAAATAATAGACCACAGAATTGGATTTTGATTTAACACATGACGTGTTTATTCTAATGCTGGAACTTAATATTCAGTTGAGTCTCATTGTGGGGTGCAGAGCAGAGGAGCGGTGACGAGGCTCTGACGCCACTTTTTATATTGTTGTGAAAGAAATGAGAAAGAGAGAGAGGAGCGGGACATCTCCCCTGTCCTCCTCCCGGCCTGATACACAAGGTCAGCTCCATGTAATTGCTTTGCTCAATGATCCTTAGGAGGGCGAAATTAAAAGTTGAGCAAAATAATGACTGAAACAATGAGACATGATTAGCCAATCAGAGAGAAGAGGCCATTACCAGCCCTTTGATCTACTTCCTGTGTCTGCTTGGAGACTTTATGGGTTTTATTATTTTAAAACATTCAGTGTATTAACTTTATTGAATATCGCAGCAGCATTTTCACCTTGGGAAATATTAGCATTCTAAGAAGTGGAAGAAACTATAAAGCAAAACCAAAACACACAGAGAGACAAGAAGACGGAGGGGGGGCTAGTGTTATTAGCATGGCTCTATCTGCCGCTAAGGCTAAGGCAGGCCGTCCGGGTCCACCTGGGTGGTCTACTACCCTGTATTAAAATGATTAAAATGAAGGCTACGCTGTAACAATGACCTGTGCAAATCCACATAGTTACAGAGGAAATAAATACATTTAATGTGCAGCTTTTGAAGCTATAATAATAATAATATTAATAATAATAATAATAATAATAATAATAATAATAATAATAATATTAATAATAATAGTAGAGGAATGATAATACATGGTGAGGACAGTAATTGTGATTATCACACAAACAGTATGTATTAAATAAAATAGAAAAAAATAAACACACGCACACACACACACACACACACACACACACACACACACAGTGACAGTTCCCACACATGCCAGCAGCCTCTCCCTCTCCCTGAGTGCGTGTGTGCGTGTAAAACTGAGCGTGTGTGTTTTGTGTCTATAATTATTCTAATGAAGGTTAACGAGCTCTGCTCAACCTCCTCTTTATTAAATTAATCTCAGCCAGTAATGAATCATAATTACTATAATTAGCAGCTTGAGCTGCCTGATGTCTCAGCGGTGGCTGGTCAGAGGAGGTGATGATGATACAGAGGCCTTCATCACACCTCAGCCTGCCTGTGCCGGCACACAGTCCTCCTCTGAAGTCATGCCTTTTATTATTATTATTATTGTTGTTGTTGTTATTGTTGTTGTTGTTGTTATTGTTATTATTATTATTGTTGTTATTATTATTATTGTTGTTGTTGTTGTTGTTGTTGTTGTTGTTATTATCATTACTTTGTTTGTCTGTTTTTTTATTGTGGCTCCATTTATATTTAATTAAAAAATTAATCAATTTATAGGCGGGTCCATGATCGTCTTTCAGATCATACATATCTACTACTACTACACTATAAGCTCACAGCATCACATGATTATGAGTGATATGATGCATCAACACTTGTCTAATACAGCTATAGTTAAGGACAATGATCTCTATATGATCCAGTGTCTCACAGTCAAAACATTGTTTTTATACAGTAAATGTTCTACATGTAAAAATACTGATGCCAGATATCTCATGAGAGCACATGGTCCTTGTTCATTCTTCTTAAATGTGTAGAATTACATGATTAATCTAAATATGATCCAATCCAAACATGACCAAGATCCAGATGTAGGACAACCAAACAAACAGGTGAAATAAAAGTGTTGTACTACAGAGATGATTCTACAGAAGAAGTGAATATGTTTGGTGCAGACCACAACAAAATCACTTTAGAAAAATGCAAAAATAACAGAGGAAGAATCTTTTTTTGATCAGATGTTTTAGCTGGAAGTTGAAGTAATTATTTCCTCTCGGGCTGTTTTCATGTCTCTGCCTCCCAGTGCTGTCTGTTTTGTGTCTTTTCAAGGTGTTTTAGATTAGCCCCCTCCTCTTCCCCATTACAGGAGTAATAGATCCCCATCCTCCACTCACACACACACTTGACCCACCCCACACACACACACACAGTCCCACCACAATACATATCCACAGTTCAACACTCAGATAACATCTGACCTGAAGAATTAATTAAATATGATAGCTGATTAAAAATAGCATAACTAATAGTGTAATATCTCAAGCTGTCGTCTTTAATAGTCAACATTGTGTGTGTATGTCTTATCTGCTGCAGACAGACGCTTTCACTATTGATTCCTGTTCATTTCAGTTGTCAGGCACAGACCACTCAGCTCATCTGGAATCATTACACTCCACTGCCTCTCTCTCTCTCTCTCTCTCTCTCTCTCTCTCTCTCTCTCTCTCTCTCGCTGCCTGTCTAGTAATGTCTCTTTCTGTGTCTGTCTGTGTCACTGACTCTCTCTCTGCTGTCTGTGTCTCTGAGTGCCTGTCTCTCTCTGTCTGTGTTTCTGATTGTCTCTACTTCACTGTCTCTCTCACCCTGTATGACTCCTTCTTTATCTGTCTCTCTCTTTGTCTCTACTGTCTCTCTGTATCTACCTGTCTGTTTCTGACCTTCTGTCTCTTTCTCTCTGTGTTTGTCTCTTCTTACTTTTATGTCAAATTCAGATGGCTTGGTTGGTGTGAAGCAACATGTTCTTGCCACATGATTCAGATCGTTTGAGGCCTATGCTTGCATGCTTTAGTCATTAATTGAGACTAGCTTTATTAGCACCTAGAGGACACAGCCGTTCATTATCTTCATCATTCCACTGATATAGTCAACCACAGCCTGGTGGATCTTAGTCCTCTGAGGTTAACTGTCTTCAATGAGAAGTGAGTGGTGTCATGTTCCTCCATTACTATGAACATAAATCTGTAAAAGAAGCAGACACACATGAGGAGCTTTATATTTTCCTAAAATGTCGCCTTTATCATCTTATGTATGAAGTTTTGTGTGTGTGTGTGTGTGTATGTGTGTGGCAGGGAGTTTGGCCCTGTGGTGACCCTGAGGTTAGGGTGATGCAGTGGAGCCAGATGAGTTTTTATTGGTGGAAGTCACAGCTCAGTGACTCTCTCTTTCTCCCTCTCTCTCTCCCCGCGTGTGTGTTTAATGTAACTGCAGTAAGAATGAGCTGAAATGAACTCTAACTTCACAGTTTATATATCTGATGTGATCAGTTCAGACCTGAAGCTTTTATTATAGAATGTATATGTACATACATGTATGTATATATAGAATACATTTAGAAAACAATGTGTGTCCCATCAGTATAGCAGTGGATGTTTACTCTAACTAGAAAAAGAAACAAATTTTTTTGCAAACCTTCAGATGAGATGAACTACTGACTGTAAGTGTGAATGTAAGTGTGTGTTGTTTGTCTCTATGGCCTGTTTTAGACTGGTGACCAGTCCAGGGTGCACTCTGCCCTCACCCTATGTGAGCTGGGATTGGCCTCCTCTGCAGACCACCTCTCCCTCCCTCCTTCAGGGAGTTAATTCAGTCATAAAAATTGAACCATTTGTGTGAAATTTTGCCACAATTGCTCGCCAGAGTACTGGCTCAAAAGTGTTTTGTGAGGTCATCCTGAACTTTGACCTTTTTTGATCAGTTTATTTTTGAGTCCAAGAGAATGTTTGTGCCAAATTTGAAGATGTCGCACCAAGGTGTTACGATGAGACATCGTGTACATCATGATTGGACAGGAAAAATCAGCTTGTTCTCCATGTCCTCAACATGAGGTTTTAAGCTGAGGGGATCATCGGTCAGAAACCTCAAGTCTCCTCCCTCCAGACTAACCACAGAGATATTTCATGCGCAGATTCAGCCTAAAAAAGCAGTGGGTGTATATTGATATGTCCTAAACCAGAGTTGGTTCACAAAACACTCACATAACAACCTCACTGACTCAACTGATTGGCTGCCATCAGCCAATCAGTTATGATAGCA
>MU270014.1:28314580-28594580 GCA_021432705.1 Caranx ignobilis
TGATAGTTCATGAATATTGATCTGCTGCTCATTTGTAAAGGTCACATCTCACACAGCAGAATGAATCCTGCCTTTCTTCTGGCTCAGTGAGGACACAAGAGGACTGTGTGATACTGCTTCACCATCTGGACGAACCGTGTACACACAGGGAATGAGTCAATACTGAAGGATAACAGTCGGACTCTGTCCATATGTGGAAGTCTATGGGCCACGTTCAGACCAAGGACCCAGACATATGTTGGACCAGAAGTTTATTTTTGCTTTCTAGGGTTTTGATTATTTAAAAACAAACAACCCCCCCCCCCCATATGTATGTGCAATTCTATGTGTAAAACTCATGTAAAAATGCGCATAAGAAAAAGATGTGTGTAAATGTCTTTAGATTTTAATTAATATATACACTGAAAAAAGTAAATAGGATGTGAAGTAAATTTAACATAATTTGAATTTGTGGATTTTAAGAATAAAATTTCAAGTTTGTATGTTTACACAAATAAGAATATTTAAGAATTTTTTCTCAATAAGAATAATAAAGTCATGTAATGTAATCTTCTTAGGCTCATAATCTCAACCAAAAGACCTTGTTATCTGAACTCTTTTCCATTCATCACCAGACACCATACCACCCATCAGCCATTAATGAAGTTAATAAAAATTAATTGCTCGTTTCCCAGCAAGAACGATGGGGTTTGATCTCCAAGCCAGGGTGGGAGTTTGCATGTTTGCATGTTCTCCCTGTGTTTCCTGTGGGTACTCCAGCTTCCTCACACGATCCAAAAACATGCACTCTAAAAGTGCCCGTAACACAAGAACGTCAGTGTATGTTGTTTGTCTCATATATGAAGACTTACTTTGTTGAATCTAAACAACAAAATGAAATTCATATTACTTTTTTCATGTACAAAACACAAATGACTCGTTTAAACAAAGATTAATCTCACTTGATTTACATAAATAAATCATACAAAAAGTTGCATTTTTTTTCAAGTATATATATATATATATATATATATTATCAGTGTACGTTTGATTTCCTTCAGCTGTCAACATGTCAGATGGAAAATGTTCCAGTAAAATACATCCTGCATGTTTCTGCAATAGATCTGAAGCCATTTGAGCTGATCATCCTCACTCAGTTGAAAACAGAGCTGTTTAGTAATAAAATGTTTATAAGCTGTCTGCATCTGCACTAAAGTCACAGTGAAGAGTCAGCTCACAGTGCTGCTGGACTGAGATGCATTAAACAGCATCAAGATGATTGTCAGAAATGGTCAGAGCTCAGATCAGGTTCAGGTCTCTGTGGGTCTTCAGGGCTAAAACAGTTCAACACAACATGTTATTTTCAGAATGGTTCTAACACAGTAGCAATGATATCTTCACTGCACACTCCTTTAGTTTGTGTGTGTGTGTGTGTGTGTGTGTGTCAGTAAAGTGTATTTTATTGGAGTTAACACTAAGGTCAAATAAAGCAGATTTATTTCTATGGATTACAAGCACTCTGCCAACCAGTCCATAAAACAGAAACCAATCACACACACACACACACACACACACACACACACAGGGGCAATTGAGTCATAGCTGGCCACTTGACAACATTTATAAGGACATAGAGGGAAATCTCCTCCACACCAGAGTCCACTCACCCTCCTTCACCTAATGAAACTGTGAGCTGTTTCTTGTAGCCACACATTATAGACAGACACATAGCAAACACACTCTTTACACACATTCTTTAAACACACATTCTGAGAGTCTACTACCTCAGGATGACATAATTCTGAATGTTGACCCCCTCTGTTGGGATTGTGTGATTCTTCAGTTATTGTGTAACATCAGTGTGGCGCATCTCCAGTAATCACCGAACCTTTTCACATAATATTCCTCACCTGATTCAGTCATACACACCTGTGCTAATTGATCCTAAGAAGTCCATTGGAAGACTTGTGTTACATTTGTTGACCAGTGGGGGCAGGAAAAAACTGAGCTGCACATGTTTTATTTCAGCATTTGACTTCTCCATAGAGTGTAAAATAAGATGGAAATCACCTCTGTAACATCACCCAGGTAGCTCATAGATAGGTTAACCTCCTGTACAGTTGTTATGATGGGGGGAATTACAGGTGCATGCCAATAAAGTAGAATAATGGAGGTCAGCAGTCTTCTCCATGATAGTGGAGCTGCTGTAGACTAAGAGAGCATTTAAAGGCTCAGGAAACCTTTGCTTGTTTGTCTAATCAGCTGATTAGAGTGTGACATCATTATGTCACAATAGCTTTTAACTATATTCTCATTTTATTGATTTACTGAATTTGGGTTTTCATTCAATGTAAACCATAAACATTACAATTAAAAGAAATAAAGACATGAAATTATATAATGTATGAGTTTCACTGTTTGAATTGAACTACTGAAATAATGAACTTTTCCATCATATTCTGATGTTTTGAGATGGACCTGTAGCTATAGAAAGAGAGAGAGAGAGAGATTTGAAACTTGGTTACCATAATAAACACGACTGCACCTAAAGAACTTAGCTCAGGTTAGAAAACTTCATTCTTATTGCATTAGAGTCAGAGGCTGGTTGAGCTGTCCATCCACCACCACATCTCCTTACTTGGACTGCAGGGTTCTGCATACTACGTAAACACACTTCTCCCTCTGCTCCTGTCATTATTAATTTGGAAACTATTTTGGATGGAAAATGATATTCGTCTCCATGATAAAGGCAGTGGATGAGTGTGATTGGTTGAGCAGGTGCATGCAAATATCATCAAACAATCAATAATCATAGAACCATGGTAACCTTATGAGTCCATTATCTTTGTTGTGGTGGCTTGCATCTGTCTGCGTTTTTTCATGGATATTGGAAAGCACATGAAAAATATTAACAATTAAAGAGGAACTAATTACTGTAGCTATGCTAAATATTGACCTTAATTATCCAGCTTCAGAGTAATTGTGATGGTCACATACATGACTTCTACATGGAGAATGGAGTGTACACAAACCAACCTTGCAACATCAGAGCCTCCGTCCCGGTGTCCCAGCTCTCGTCTCTGCAGCACCAGGACACAACGCACTCCGTAACCCATAATCTCTTGATTATGACAGTTTAGACTACACAAATATACATGTCGTAAAATCTTATATGTTGTATAACATTATCCACCACTCCATGGATTGCTTTTTTCACCAGCTCCATTAAAAACAAATGCTCATTACCTGGAGGAGGGTTAGCAAAACAGAAGAAAAGTGACCAGACTAAATAAATCATATTCTTTGACAATTATAATGTCAGATTAAACCATCTCCACTTACACTCTGAATCACTGTAATCAACAAGAGATAAAAATATTGTGGTGTTTCACCTTCACCCCTTCATCAATGATGATTTTCAACCTCATACAGGAACATTATTAAGAATCAGCACAACAGTTCAGAACATCTTACTGTACAGTCAGCCAGTCATTGTCATAATTCGGACATCGCTGTAGGAGACCAATAGCATGTCACTGTCTGTTCACACTAATTGGTGAAGTGAATGTGGTCACATATCATGAAAGATTCTTTCTATATCTGATCCTATGAACAGTATGATATCAAATGTTTTTCAGCAGAAAAATAATCTATTTCTGAGTCGCTTCTGCCTCAGGGACACACTCTCGCAAGATCTTACATCTCACTCTGCCATCTAGCCCAGATTGGTGGAGGGCTGCAGCATTGGTTGACCTTCTGGAACTTTCTCCCATCTCCATACAGGATCTCTGGAGCTCAGCCATAGTGATCTTTTAGTTCTTGGTTACCTCTCTGACCAAGGCTCTTCTCCCCCAACTGGTCAGTTTGGAAGGCCAGCTCTTGGAAGAGTCCTGGTTGACCCAAACATCTTCCATGTGAGCAGCAGATGTTTTTTGTAGCCCTGTCCAGATCTGTGCTTTGCTACAATTCTGTCTCTGAGCTCTTCAGGCAGTTCCTTCGACCTCATGGATCTCATTTTACTCTCATATTCAGATGAGCTGTAAGGCCTTATTTATCATGTCCAAACTATTGAATTCAACACAGCTGGACTCAGACGAAGGTGTAAAACCATCTCACAGATGAATAAAAGAAATTGACAGCACCTGAATGACCTACAGGAGTGTCACAGCAAAGGGTCTGAAAACTTATGTTCAGGTGATATTTCAGTTTGTCTTTTTTTTTTATTAACTTGCAAATATGTCTAAAATTCTGGGTCTGTGCTGTCATGATGGGGTGGTGAGTGCAGATTTTATCAATTTTGACATAAAACTGCAAAATAACAAATGGTAAAAAAATGAAGGGGGTCTGAATACTTTCCCTACCCACTGTAAGTTCAGTAGTTTAGAATGATGTTTAAACAGAAATAAATTAGTATTTCTTTGATTAATAATACTATCAATGGTAAAAACATGTAACTATTATAGTGGAAATCTGCACATTATTAGACAAATAATCACAAGACATGGGAATTATTGGGAACGCTGGACATACCTGAACATAGGCTGTACTACTCTACTACAGCACTAGTCTGCTGGTTTGGAGATTGTGCTGGTCACCACTGTAAATGCTCTGCACTACATACTGTATGTGTTATATTTAAAATGCATGCCTCAAACATGACATAAACAGAAAATAATAGATTAAATCTGTCTGAGACAGCAATATTCTGGCATCATAGAGTGTGTGAGCAGTCTCTGTGTGCCATTTAAAAGCAGACAAGTGCACAGACAGGTGCTGACTACAGGTACTGTTCAAATGCCTGCCCCTTTGGCATCTGACTGGATATGTGCCCTTTTGCAAGAGGTTTTCTTATTCTTATCTTAGGTGGTCATTCTCTGTAATATGTATAAATACACTTGTTAATACATGTAGTAAAACATATCATAGTCCTGATATCATAAATTTGAATGAAAAGAATTAAGAACATGGTTGAATGTGAGATCCTGCCTCCTGTCCTCTCTACAGTATGTCCTCCTCCTGTGCTGGATCTACTGCTAGATAGATGAGGGGCTGGCTGTCTCAGCAGCAGCTTTGGGTTTAGGTTATTTGTAACCGTCAGTTGTTAGCTATTGTAGTTCACTTCATCTTGTCATTGTCTACTTGACACTGCTAGAGTGTATACACACTCTCTCTCTCTCTGACCAGGAGAATGAGGTACAAACTGTAAAAAATTGTTTGTTAAAAATAATTCACACAATATAAAGCTCCTGATTTACACCAATCACACTGTCCCTGGGTGATTGATTGGGCTTTTTTCTGCACAATATTTTCTTTCATCATTGATAGTGAGAGGGTGCCCTTTTTTTTGCTTGCTTTTTTTTTAGTTCAAGCTGCTGTCCCCCAAAATGTCTGTGCACAGCTCTGTTAAAAGTTAACTTCTGAGGTTTTAGAGGGGACAAACTGTTTGTAGCTATTAAAGCAGGAATTAGTTGTGTTGCTCAACCTTTCGTTAGTCACAGGCTATGTGCCACAGGCCTTTAAGGTGGCTGTCATTAATCCTCTACTTAAAAAACCCTCTCTTGATCCAGATGCATTAGCCAACTATAGGCCTATATCCAACCTTCTCTACATCTCCAAGATCCTTGAGAAGATTGTCCTAGTGCAGCTACATGAACATCTGCACAGTAACGAGCTTTTTGAAGCTTTCCAATCTGGACTTAGAGATCACCATAGCACTGAAACAGCACTGGTCAAAGTTTCCAACGATCTTCTTATACCTTCCGACAGAGGTCTTGTCTCTGTACTTGTACTTCTGGACCTCAGTGTTGCATTTGATACCATCGATGACAGCATCTTGCTGCAGAGGCTAGAACATGAAATCAATTAAAGGATCTGCTCTAAAATCGTTTGACTCATACCTATCTGACAGGTTTCCATCCATCCATCCATCTTCTTCCGCTTATCCGGGGCCGGGTCGCGGGGGCAGCAGCCTGAGCAGGGACCCCCAGACTTCCCTCTCCCCAGACACTTCCTCCAGCTCTTCCGGGGGGACCCCAAGGTGTTCCCAGGCCAGCCGGGTGACGTAGTCACTCCAGCGTGTCCTGGGTCTTTCCTTCCGGTGGGACATGCCCGGAACACCTCCCGAGGGAGGCGTCCAGGGGGCATCCGGTACAGATGCCTGAGCCACCTCAGCTGGCACCTCTCGATGTGGAGGAGCAGCGGTTCTACTCCGAGCTCCTCCCGGGTGACAGAGCTTCTCACCTTATCTCTAAGGGAGCGCCCCGCCACCCTGCGGAGGAAACTCATTTCGGCCGCTTGTATCCGGGATCTTGTTCTTTTGGTCATGACCCAAAGTTCATGACCATAGGTGAGGGTAGGAACGTAGATTGACCGGTAAATCGAGAGCTTTGCCTTTCAGCTCAGCTCCCTCTTCACCACGACGGACCGATACAACGACCGCATTACTGCGGCCGCCGCACCGATCCGCCTGTCAATCTCACGCTCCATCCTTCCCTCACTCGTGAACAGGACCCCGAGATACTTAAACTCCTCCACCTGAGGCAGGGACTCTCCCCCGACCTGGAGGGGGCAAACCACCTTTTTCCGGTCGAGAACCATGGCCTCAGACTTGGAGGTGCTGATTCTCATCCCAGCTGCTTCACACTCAGCTGCGAACCGCCCCAGTGCATGCTGGAGGTCCTGGCTCGAAGGAGCCAACAAGACAACATCATCCGCAAAAAGCAGAGATGAAATCCAGTGACTCCCGAACCGGACCCCCTTCGGACCCTGGCTGCACCTAGAAATTCTGTCCATAAAAATAATGAACAGAACCGGTGACAAAGGGCAGCCCTGCCGGAGGCCAACATGCACCGGGAACAGGTCCGACTTACTGCCGGCAATGCAGACCAAGCTCCTGCTCCGGTCGTACAGAGACCGTACAGCCCTCATCAGAGGGCCTCCGACCCCATACTCCCGAAGCACCTCCCACAGAATACCACGGGGGACACGGTCGAATGCCTTCTCCAAGTCCACAAAACACATGTGGACTGGTTGGGCAAACTCCCATGAGCCCTCGAGTACCCTATGGAGGGTATAGAGCTGGTCCAGTGTTCCACGACCAGGACGAAAACCGCATTGTTCCTCCTGAATCTGAGGTTCGACTATCGGCTGAATTCTCCTCTCCAGCACCCTGGAATAGACTTTCCCCGGGAGGCTGAGGAGTGTGATTCCCCGATAGTTAGAACACACCCTCCGGTCCCCCTTTTTGAAAAGAGGGACCACCACCCCGGTCTGCCAGTCCAGAGGCACTGTCCCCGACTGCCACGCGATGTTGCAGAGGCGTGTCAGCCAAGACAGCCCCACAACATCCAGAGACTTGAGATACTCAGGGCGGATCTCATCCACCCCTGCTGCCTTGCCACCGGGGAGCTTCCGAACTACTCTGACATCTGACAGGTTTCAATTCGTTAATGTTAATAATGACCATTCAGAGTACAGCAGAGTTACGTATGGTGTGCCACAGGGTTCAGTTTTAGGACCAGTTCTCTTCACTCTTTACATGCTTCCATTAAGGGATATAATCTGGAAGCACTCCATCAATTTCCATTGTTACGCTGATGATACTCAGTTCTACCTATCAATAGAGCCAGATGATAGAAGCCGCCTCATCAATCTGCAAGATTGCTTGAAAGACATCAAATCCTGGATGTCTTCTAACTTCCTACTACTGAACTCTGACAAAACAGAGGTTATTGTGTTTGGACCTAAGCATCTCAGGGACACATTCTCAAATCAGATTGCTACTCTGGATGGCATCACCCTGGATCTTTCCTTCAGCTCTCATATAAAGCATGTGACTAGGACTGCCCTCTTTCACCTGTGCAGTATAGCTAAGATCAGGAATATCCTCTCTCAGAGTGATGCTGAGAAACTGGTCCACGCATTTATTACTTACTACTTACTTCTAGGCTGGACTACTGTAATTCTCTCTTGTCAGGATGTCCAAAAAACTCTTTAAAGAGTCTCCAGCTGGTCCAGAATGCCGCAGCAAGGGTACTGACAAGAGTTAGTCAGAGAGAGCACATCTCTCCCATTCTTTTTTTTGAAACTTTCTCTTTATTTAAGTTTTCAATTATTTTTCCAACGAGAAGAAACAAACAAGCAAACAAAGTGTAACAGACAAACAATCAATCAAAATAAATAAATAAAATAAAATAAATATAGAAACAAATAAGTAAAAAAAAAAAAAAAAAAAAAGGTAAACAGGTAAAGTAAACAGGGAACATTACAACAGACAGGTTGACAAGATTAACATAGGCCGTATGTTAGAGCAAAATGGTGTATGTATTCACACAGACAATGAGTTACATGTTAAAGAATATGAAGTCCAGCTTTCCCAGTACTTTGTGCATTGATCAGCCTGCAGCCTTAGGTTAAAGGTCAGTTTTTCCATGCAATGAATGTCATTAACAATGGTAATCCAGTCGTTCCTTGATGGTAAGTTTGTCTGCAGCCATTTCCGTGTAATGGCCTTCTTGCTTGCAGCCAAGAGCACTTTATACAAATAGTTGTCCTGGGCCTTAAGTCCAACTGGTGTTTTACCCAAATACAGTGTAGAAAAAGAAAAATCAATTTTCAAACCAAAAATTGATTGAATTTCTCCAGCAAGTTCTTGCCAATATGGTTGAATAAGAGGACAGGCCCAGAATATATGGAAGTGATCAGCCATCGTCTGGCCACATTGTCTCCAGCATTTACCCTGTCCCTGGGAACCCTGCTGTCTAAATTTCAATTTAGGGGTCACAAAAAATCTTATTATGTTCTTCCAGCAGAATTCTCGCCAGGCTCTGGAGTTGGTGGTCTTGGCTTGGTCCATCCAAATAGTTCTCCAGTCATCTACAGTTATCTCCAGACCAGATTCCCCCTCCCATTTCCGCTTAACCTGGAGAGTAGAATGGTTCTTGGAGTGTTGTAACCTTTTATAAATTTGAGATATTAGATGTTTACTGTCTTTAGCCTTGTAAGCATCAGTAAATATACTGATCAGATTGGGGTCGCTATTGTCTGGTTGTTTGATTTCCTTGTTGAAGTAGTCTCTGACCTGGAAATATCTAAACATATCCTCTCTTCCCAGTCTATGTGATTTAGAAATGTCAGCAAAAGACTGTAGGCCGTCCTTATCCACTATAGTGCAATAGGCCGTGATACCATTGTGTGTCCACTGCCTGAATCGTTTATCTAAACCTGATGGAATAAACTCTGAGTCATATGCCACCCATTTCAGTATCTTCACATGCTTCTCAAGGTTAAGTTTTTTACAGGTGTTGAACCACACCTTAAGAGAAGCCCTAATCCAACAATTTGTTTTATCCAGGTAGGTATCATGGTGTTGGCCATTACCCAGTAAAGACTGTGCTGGTATTTCAGATTGCATTAATTCCAAGTCTTTCCATTTGGCAGTGTAGTTTGGATTACACCAGCAAACTAGGGGTCTTAGCTGAGCAGCAATATAATAGTCCACCACACATGGTAAAGAGAGACCACCCTCATCTTTGGGTAACTGCAAAATCTTATATTTGATTCGGGGCCTCTTACTGTTCCAGACAAATCTCGATATCATTCTGTTCCATTCCCTAAAATCCTTAGGGGGGATCTCTACAGGAAGTGACTGAAATAGGTAAAGAAGCCGAGGAAGGACATTCATTTTTATCGTTTCAATTCTGTTCGACATGTCAAGAGGCAATACAGTCCATCTGTCTAGGTCTGCTTTGATCATCTTAATAACTGGATCATAATTCATCTTATATATTTTGGAAATGTCTTTTGGGATCCAAACTCCCAGATATTTAATAGCAGGAGCGTCCCATCTAAAATCAAATCTGCCTTCCAAGTCAGAGTTTGGTGCGAAATTGTATGTGAGTATCTGGGTCTTATGTGTATTCAATTTATATCCAGAGTATGAACCAAACTGTCTCAAAAGGGACATCAATTTAGGTGTACTTCTTACTAAGTCAGTCAGAGTGAGCAATATATCATCTGCAAACAGACTTATTTTATATTCATTGTCTCCAATTGAAATCCCTTTTATCTCAGGGTCCTCCCTTATTGCCTGAGCTAAGGGCTCTATGAAGAGCGCAAAGAGGGCGGGGCTCAGTGGGCAGCCCTGGCGACACTCTCTCTCTAGCTTGATAGATTGGGTTAGATGGCCATTGATTCTTATTCTGGCAGTAGGGTTTGAATAGAGAGATCTAATACACTGGACAGATTTTTCATTAAAGCCAAAACGTTGCAGTACTTGGTAAAGGAAGCCCCATCCAACTGAGTCAAACGCTTTCTCTGCATCTAAACTGATCAGTGATGCACTAATATTTCCCTTAATCACATGGTCTACTACATAAAGTGTTCGTCTAATATTGTCCTGTGTTTGTCTTTCTCGGACAAACCCTGTTTGATCTGGGTCAATCATTTCAGATACAATGTGTTCCATCCTTTTGGCTAGAATTGAGGCAAATAGCTTGTAATCCATATTCAAAATGGATATTGGCCTGTATGAACTACATTCTCCCTTGTCCTTGCCCTCCTTAGGAATTACTGATATTACTGCCTCACTCCAAGATTGGGGTATCTGGCCTTCCTTAAGGGTATGGTTAAGGCATCTGAGGAGAGGAGGTGTCAACTCAGGTTTGAATGTCTTATACCATTCACCAGTAAATCCATCTGACCCTGGTGTTTTGTTGGTCTTTAGGCGCGAAACAGCGTCACTCAATTCAGCGGTTGTTATCTCAGCGGTCAATACATTATTCTGATGCTCTCCTATTGAGGGGAGATCCAGAGATTTTAAGAACTCCTCAGTTACAGAGTCATCGGCTTTGTCAGGTTGAGTATATAAGCCCTTATAGTAGGCTTCAAAGGCTTGTTGAATTTCCTCTAGTTTATGGCAGACTTTGTTGGTTTTTGGGTTCCTTATTTTGTGAACAGTTCTTTCTGTTTGTTGCTTGCGCAGTCTCCAAGATAGAAGCTTCATAGCCTTTGGGCCGGATTCATAATATTTTTGTTTAGTAAACCTCATTTTTTTCTCATTTTCTTCGTCATAAATCTGATTTATTTCTTGTTTGATGCATTTTAATTCGGTCAGTAGTTGTGGGTCTCTTTGGGTCGAATGTTGAGTTTCCAGGTTTTTCAGTTTTGACTGTAGTTCCATTAAGTGTTTATGTTTCTCCTTTTTCCTATGGGCTGAATAGGCTATGAGCTTGCCCCTAAGTACTGCCTTCCAGGCATCCCACAGGACATTTGGTGATACTGTTCCATTGTCATTATTTAGCAAGTATTCTTTTAACTCTTCTTTTATATATTCCTTACAAACTCTATCGTTCAATAGACTAGTATTAAGCATCCATAAAGTATCCTTCCTTTTGTTATCTAGGTGCAGAGTGAGGTATACTCCTGAATGGTCTGAGACATCTCTAGCACCTATCTTGCAATCACTTATTCTATGTCTATCTGCAGTTGAGATAAAGAAATAATCCAATCTGGAATATTCCATGTGTCGAGGAGAGTAGTAGGTAAATTGCCTTTGTGTGGGGTGTAGGTCCCTCCATATATCTATCAAGCCAAACTCCCTTAGCATTCTTTGCATGAATATTGAGTTTTGGTTTCTCCTCTTGCGTAAATTTGTTGAGTCAAGTTTGGGTTGCAATTGGGTACTCAAGTCGCCTCCACAGATTAATGTTCCTGATGACTCATGGATTAATAAGTCAAATATTTTCTTAATAAAAGATCTATCATGCCCTGGAGGCATATACACATTTAACAAAGTGACTTCTTTGTGATCAATCCTGCCTTTGACTAAAATATAGCGACCCTCCTTATCTTTAATTTGAGCAGTTAATTGGAACTGTAACTTGTTTGAAAGCAAAATCGCCACTCCTCTCCTACGCCCAGATTTGTGAGAGGAATAAAATGTGTTATTAAACCCCATCTTTTTTAGTTTTTCATGTTCTGGGTCAGAGAGATGTGTCTCTTGCCAAAAAGCCACTTGAATATTTTCCCTTTTGATTTTAGCAATAACTTTGCTCCGTTTCACTGGATTATGTAACCCATTCACGTTAAGTGTTATTATTTTATATTCCTGATAGTCCATTTGCTTTGTTTCTTTGCGTCAAGAATGGCCTGTTGCAACCTGTAACACCTTACCCTTGAACTTGGATAAAGACAACAACAACTGAAGTATGAACAATACAGAACAGAGGAGGCATATAACAAACTGACTTCCACAACTAAAGAACTTACATGTTCTTTAAAACTGAGGGGAAAGCCTGATTTAACAAAAGGGCCCCTCTTTGAAGTTGCAAAAGTAACTTCAATAGACATTGTAGTCTACCGAGGCAGTCTTTCCACCAGTCAACTCTCCCGCTATCAAGAAACCTACTTGTCTCAAGCTAAAAGCCAAACTTTGAGTCAAAGTGAAAGAGAGAGAAAAAAAAAAAAAAAAAAGAGGGAGAGACGAAGAGGGGAGAGGGATAACAGATATTACGAGTCATTTGGTTGTTATAAGTTCACCTGACGGGAATGAGGGAGGAAAGGCACATTCAGACCCCGGTGTTGGGATCAGGTCTCCTGGGGGTTGTGGCGGAAAGCGCGCAGCTTCTCTCGTATCTGCTCCGGACGGGGTGCTCGTTGATGACGCTTGTCCCCGACCCTCTCCCACTTTGTGATGCGAGGTTCTGGAGCTGGACCAGGTTCATTTTGGTCAATGGGGAACCCCCTTTTCCGCAGGTCATCCGCGGCTTCTCTTGCGTCATTGTAAATCCTAGGTCCACCGTCCAAAAACACCTTAAGCTTGGCAAGCGGGGGACTCTGGAACCGCACTCCCTTCTCCTTAAGCACTCGCCTTATTCCTGCATACTCTCTTCTTTTCTTAACTATCTCCGTCGGGTAGTCGTGGTCAAAATAAACTCGCGTGTCTTTGTAAAAGACCTCTTTCTTCTTCCAAGCCGACGACAAGATCAGTTCTTTAGTTTTATACTCCTGGAAGTTAATTATTATGGAACGCGGTGGGGCATCCCGTGGTGGTCGCGGGGCCAGAGCTCTGTGGCAGCGCTGTATTTTCAGATCGAGCTCACCGGGGACGACCAGCTCCGATTTAATCTGATCACAAAGTCCATCATATTATTCTCTTCCTCACCTTCAGGTATTCCGTAGATGCGGATCTTGTTTCGCCGTGACCGGGCCTCCATATCTGTCATTTTTGTTTGCATCAATTCCTGTTTCTTCTGCATTTGTAGGAGCGAACCCTCGAGGTCGAGGTTGCGCTCCTCCAGGTCGGCCACGCGCTGTTCAACTTCCTCGACTCGCGTTGTTGTACTTTTTAAGTCCCCCCTGATATCTCCAAGGGCCTGATTAATCTCATCTCGGAGTTCAGTCAGTTCCTTCTTCACATCTTCTCTCAATGTACATCGGAATGAGTGCAGTTCACTCTTTACGTCGGAGCGTATGGCCTTGATCTCGGTGTGAATACTAGCTAGCAGGCTAGCTTCAGCCGGATCAAGTCTGGCCGGGCCATGTGAGCTAGCATTAGTATCTTCATCGTCCTCCGCGACTACTTTATCAAGTTTTCCAGATCTTGTGTTCATGTTACTTTTAGCTTTGCTGTTCTTGTCCCCTTCAATAATATAAAAACTATTTTACCGGGTTAGTGCACTTGAATCTGGGGAATAATCTGCATTTTGGGGAGAGCGTTTGTTCAGCCTGCCATCTTGTCTACGTGCCAACCGGAAGTCTCACATCTCTCCCATTCTAGCTTCTCTCCATGTAGAACAGACTTCAAGATCCTTCTACTTACTTACAAGGCTCTTAATGACAAAGCTCCATCTTATCTGAAAGACTTCATTATTCCATACTGTCCTACCAGAGCACTTCGCTCCCAGAATGCAGGTCTGTTAGTGACCCCCAGTATCTCTAAAAACAGACTGGGAGGTAGAGCCTTCAGTTACCGGGCTCCTCTATTATGGAACCAGCTCTCTCCATGGGTCAGGGAGGCAGACACTCTTTCTACATTTAAGTCTAGGCTTAAGTCCTTCCTCTACGACAGAGCTTTTAGATAGGGCTGGCTCAGGTAGTCCTGATCCATTTATAGCTCTTCAGAGCTCCATCCCCCTGCACCAACCAACCAACCGCCGCCTCCATCACCTCCTTTCTCCTGCTGTTAAACCGGTCTGCACTCCCTGCTCATGACCCAGTCTGCCGTCCAGTAGTCCCATTAAGCTGGCCTTCCCTCCCTGCCCACCAGGAGGTTCCTTCATCATTTTTCATTAACTGACTGATTCTATTTCCATGTTTTCTATATTCCATGTTGTAAATTGTCTTCTTGTCTGTATACAACATCTATTGCACGTCTGCCTGTCCTGGGTGACGAATCTCTCCTCTGCTGCTCCCCCTGAAGTTTCTCCATTTTTTCCCTGTTAAAAGGGTTTTCTTGGGAGTTTTTCCTCAGTCGACGTGAGGGATTAAGGGCAGAGGATGTTGTCATAATGCTGTGTAAAGTCCTTTGAGACAAACTGTTTGCAAAAACGGGCTTGATGTGAATGGGAGCATAAACCTGCGGGAGCCAAACAAGAAACAGAGAAAATCCTGTTTAAGAATAAAACAGAGATCGACAGATCACTTCCTCTTAAACCACTGAATTAAACTGATAACCATCAGTGTTGGCACATACTGAATAAAGGACTAAATAACTCTCTCTCTCTCTCTCTCTCTCTCTCTCTCACACACACACACACACACCCACACACACAAACACAGTCTTCATCAGAAATTGTACAGTAGTTTTTTCATGTTAAATTAAGTCACTCTCAAGTAAATAAACAAGCATGCACGCATGCACACACACACACACACACACACACACACACACACAACCTACAACTTTAGTGAAGAAGATTTAAGTATATAGTGTTTTTTTAATGACCAATTCAAAGATCAATTGAATATAATATGAAACCTACATTAAAATGTACATTTGAAAATATCTTACGTTTCCAGCCTAGGGTGCATTTTCTCCATCCACTGACCCTCTAAGTTGTACATGCACAGTTCTCCTCTCAAAGTGATAGGAGCTTTGTGGCTCAGCATTCACAGCTCCCAGTACCCTAATAGCTAGGAGCAATGTGCCAGTAACCAAGGCTTTCTCTCCTGTGTCTGTCAGAAAAACCCAGGTATTTCACAGGAAACTATGAAAGTGATAGTGAAAGTGTGTTTTTACCATTCAAATCAAGTCTGTTTTTGAAAAGAGATCTCCCCAGCTTTCCCCAACCACTGGAGGGCTGCATGGTCAGTTCGGACAGTGAGGGGCAGGCCGCACAGGTAGTACTTGAAGTGGCTTATTGCTCTCACAATAGCAAGAAGTTCTCGGTGTGTCACGCAATAGCACTGTTCGGCTTTGTTGAAAGTTTTACTGAAGTATGCCACCAATTTCTCCCCCTCTGGCCCCACCTGGCTCAACACTGCCCCCATCCCAACATTGCTGGCGTCTGTGTTTAGGACAAATGGCAGGTTGGGGTCTGGGGGCGTGAGGATGGGAGACTCTGTTAAGGCCTTCTTCAAAGAGCTGAAGGCCTGCTCGCACTCTGGTGTCCAAGAAAAATCACTGCCTTTCTGCTGCAGGCAGAACAGGGGTGCAGCTATACAAGAGAAGCTGCGCACAAACCGCCTGTAGTAGGATGCCAGTCCAATGAAGCTCCCTCTCCAAGGCCAGCTCCAGAGCCTCCTGCAGAGTGCGGGGGTGTGCCAATGTGTGTCTGTATGTGCAGCTCTCCAGGGGTTATGACCCAGATGAATTGATCCCTGGCCAGCTCGCTCTGCACTTCAGTGGGCATGTGGGCATATGCTCTCCTTGCCAGGGTTTCAATGTCATTAGCCAATACACGGAGTGGCTCTCCAGTCTGTCTCTGACAGTTTGACAGCTCTGAACGCAGAACACCAGGCTGACTGCACTGTCCAAAACGCCGCTGTAGGGCCCCCACTAAAGCCTCATAGTCACCTCTTTCGGCTGGGCTAAGTAGCAGCAAGCATGTTAAAGCTTCATCTGTAAGGCACAGAGCCAGCTGGAGTGCTTTACTGTCCTTTGACCAGCCCACGGCCCGTGCCAACAATTCAAATTGGGCATGGAAGTCCTCCCAGTCTGCCCTACCGGAGTATTTCAGCGTTTTCACTTGGAGCTGGTTATGCTGGGCGCCACCATCTTTGTTTACATCCGGCCCGGTGTCACTCTTGGCGGGCATTCTCACGCCGGCGCGCTCTCCCGCGCTCAATGAGCCAAAGCCAGCATTGGCAGCTAGCCTCCTGTCTCAGACAAGCTAAGTACTCTGAAGCATGGTCAAACTCCTTGTCATGCCCCGACGTACCATCATAAGCACTCTCCATCAACTCTTCTTTGACTCTCGCAACAAGCGTCGGTTTTAACCTGCTACCAATGTAGTGTCCACCAGGGCGTGTTGAAAAGAGGAGAGGAGTTACTGAGCAAAACGTCACTTTATTGCTGGAACATAAATGGTTCCTGTCAGCCACAACCACGCCAGTACAACAACTCAAATTCCGCACCCAACACCCAACACTGTCCGTCAAATTCTGAGGTGACGCAGGAAGAAGCACCGGAGTCTTGGATGTCGTATACTGAAGAAGTTTAATAGACTTGATCAAGGAGAACAAAATAGTCATTGACACAACATGAGTGTCACTGACACAACCCTAACCCTAACCCTAACCCTGACCCTCAATTCTGAGGGCCAAGCTGCAAAGTTCAGATTCATATACTAGGGAGGTGGACCGAGCCCACAAAGGGAGTTGTGCTAACATTCCATTGGCTATTGGGCATAAACATTAAGATAAAGACTCACACCATCTAGGTGACGCGAGAACAACAATGGTCTCTCTCTCACGCAGAGTGTTATCCGATGAAGGTGCCAGGGGAATGAACATGGCCTTGGCATGTCCCTAGGAGAGAGTTCAGGGCAGATAAACTGTCTCTAGCAATGTATCTAAAAAGAAAACATCTAATTCTCAACTTTCTCCTATAAACAAAGAGGGACTGACCTTTAACTACACAAACTATACGGAGAAGTGAAATTCTTCCCTAAGAGTCTTCAAAGACACTCCCCGCCCCCTCACTTGTCCTCCAATCACACACCTGCATTAGCCCCATATACATTCAATGCATGACACAGTCAATAAACACAGAGAACACTTGAACAGATACAACACTCACTCCAATGGAGGAAAAACACTACTGAAATAAAACGGAGACTAACTAACAAAAAATCACTCTCACGAGGGAAACCTGACTATGACTAAACTAAACAAAGTAACAAAGGAAACAAAGCCTGGCAAAGCAGGGACATAGAACAAAGGACTTAAATAAACAAGAACACAAAAACCTGGCAATTCAGGGACAAGGGTCTCAACTTGGCTTGGGTTTAGCGCTGGTTCTCTTGGCGACAAGACAAACTGGCACAGAACAAGGGAGACGCAGACAATATATACACAAGGTAATGGGGAACAGGTGTAAACAATCAGGGCGGGGAAAGACAATCACAGTGGCGGGAAACACAGGAGGAAGGGCAAGGGATCTGAAACGAGAGGGAGAGTTCAACAGGAAGTGACGAGACAACATGAACTCATGAGGACATGACAGGACAGTAATGAAGTGCTGGGACTCCACAGATGGCTGTTCATGCGTATACATCAATACAATTCTTGCCACATCCAGAAATGATCAGATGACACAGGTGTTGTGGTGTGTGTCAGGAATGGGCAAAACGAGGAGTTCACACAGTCTGACTTATAAACACCTAGCTGAGCACCTGGACAGTGGACTGAACTGGTCCCTGAACCAGAAGGGACAGAGCTGGCTCTCCTGATGAGGCTCAGGTCCTTTGACTTTTGCAGTGAAATGCTGCCCATGTTTGAACACTCAGTAGTGACAAGTGTTTTATGCTGCAGTCTGCTGGCGCAGCAGCATATCTGTCCTGAACACAAGGAAGCTGGACACACTCTCTGTTCAGACACTGAGCTAGCACTTGATAACTTGCCAAATTTAGCCAGCAAGCGTTGACAACTATTGTGACTGTCAGGTGTTAACATGTACCCAGCTAGCTAGTTTTTATAGTTGAAATCATGCACACAGTTTAACTTTTCTGTTACATTTGCTTGTGTCTTTATTTTAACCATGTGCACATGATGTTTATTTTTCTTTACCTGATTCAGGCATCAAAACAGAAGGACAAGAAAGGAAACACAATGATTATAGTAATAAAATGAAGATCAAATAAAAATACAAATATAGCTACTTATTATTCTCCTCACTACTGTCATATCTTCAAACACTGGAACAGCTTAGCTTACATTCATCTTCATGCATTCATCAAGCTGAAGGAGCTAGCGTTAATGCTAATGTCAATGCTCAGCTACCCACACAACATAACTTAATCGAATGTTACATGGCACGGTATGCATATATAGTATTATATAGAAATAGACAACATAGTAGTAATAGCTAATGTTCGCTTGCATTCTGTTGTGGCTTTTGTCCTTGTGTTGTGGCTTTTGTTATTCTGTTGTGGTGTTTGTCATTCTGTTGTGGCTTTCATTGTTGCATTGTCACTTTTGTCATTCTGTTGTGGCTTTCGTTGTTATGCTGTGGCTTTCGTTGTTGTGTTGTGGCTTCAATTGCCCCATGGGGACAAATTAAGTATTTTGAATTTGAATTTGAATTTCATTGTCGTGTTGTCACTTTTGTCATTCTGTTGTCGCTTTTGTTGTTGTGTTGTGACTTTTGTCGTTGTGTTGTGGCTTCTGTCATTCTGTTGTGGCTTTTGTCATTGTGTTGTGGCTTTTGTTGTTGTGTTGTGGCTTCTGTCATTCTGTTGTCGCTTTTCTTGTTGTGTTGTGGCTTTTGTCATTCAGTTGTCGCTTTTGTCCTTGTGTTGTCACATTTGTTGTTGTGTTGTGGCTTTCGTTGTTGTGTTGTGGCTTTCATTGTTGAGTTGTGGCTTTTGTCATTCTGTTGTCACATTTGTTGTTGTGTTGTGGCTTTCGCTGTTGTGTTGTCACTTTTGTTGTTGTGTTGTCCCTTTTGTTGTATTGTGGCTTTTGTTGTTGTGTTGTGGCTTTTGTTGTTGTATTGTGGCTTTTGTTGTTGTGTTGTCCCTTTTGTTGTTGTGTTGTCCCTTTTGTTGTTGTATTGTGGCTTTTGTCATTCTGTTGCCGCTTTTGTTGTTGTGTTGTCCCTTTTGTCGTTGTGTTGTGGCTTTTGTCGTTGTGTTGTGGCTTTTGTCCCTGTGTTGTCACTTTTGTTGTTGTGTTGTCCCTTTTGTCATTCTGTTGTGGCTTTTGTCCTTGTGTTGTCACATTTGTTGTTGTGTTGTGGCTTTCGTTGTTGTGTTGTAGCTTTCGTTGTTGAGTTGTGGCTTTTGTCGTTGTGTTGTGGCTTTTGTCCCTGTGTTGTCACTTTTGTCGTTGTGTTGTGGCTTTCGTTGTTGTGTTGTGGCTTTTGTCGTTGTGTTGTGGCTTTTGTCGTTGTGTTGTGGCTTTTGTCCCTGTGTTGTCACTTTTGTCGTTGTGTTGTGGCTTTCGTTGTTGTGTTGTGGCTTTTGTCCCTGTGTTGTCACTTTTGTCGTTGTGTTGTGGCTTTTGTCATTCTGTTGTGGCTTTTGTCCTTGTGTTGTCACATTTGTCGTTGTGTTGTTGCTTTCGTTGTTGTGTTGTGGCTTTTGTTGTTGTGTTGTGGCTTTTGTTGTTGTGTTGTGGCTTTTGTTGTTGTGCTGTGGCTTTCGCTGTTGTGTTGTCACTTTTGTTGTTGTGTTGTCCCTTTTGTTGTTGTATTGTGGCTTTTGTCATTCTGTTGTCGCTTTTGTCATTGTGTTGTCACTTTTGTTGTTGTGTTGTCGCTTTTGTTGTTGTGTTGTCGCTTTTGTTGTTGTGTTGTCACTTTTGTCATTGTTTTGCAGCTTTTGCTGTTGTCTGAGACGTCTTGGCCACCGTACACACGCACAAACACACACACACAGCTGTTGAGTATAGCATCAGGGCTGGAGGCAGAGAAATGTTGCATGTGTGCAGTGGCAGAAAAAAAGCAAAGAAAGCAAATAGTGTTATCAGTAATTTAACAGCAGGCTGATATGGCCTATTGATCTGTCCACTGGAATCTTTTATCTCCACAACACAATGTATCCACTCTGCTGTTTATGACCCCCCTCACCCCCATCCCACCACCGCTCCACCATCACACACACAAATATGAACAGGCTCATGACAGCAATGTAACACAACCTGTCTCTAGTGCTGGACTGTGTCTTTGTTTCTGCCACTAGGGAGCAATCAGAATGGAAAACCTACAAATGTTACCCAAAGTCCCCTTTAACCTGTACAATTCAGCATCAGTTTATTTTTGGGGGGGTAAGCCTGGAGCCTGTAGATTTAATTCATTTGCTAAATACATGATATGTTATGTTTACAATTTTAAGTATAAGGTTTTACAAAGTATTTCCTACAGTATATTGTGTGGGGCCTTAATTTACCACAGCTGCAGGACGTAACAGGTGTTTAACTCCCTCTAATGAGTATGGAGCTGGTTGTATCTGATGAAACCTCAGTTTTTTCTCCTTCTGTTTGCTTTGTTAAAGTTGCTGCACTGTGCTGCTGATACAAACTAAACACTTCCTGTAATCATTTCAAATTATCGGCACAAAACCTCCATTTCCTGACAGCGCTTTTATTGTGAAACATTAAAATGTGTCCATCTTTATTTACAGTCTATGATTTAAGCTGAAGCTCTGGTTGCAGAGGTGCCCGGTTTATTGCCCCAATAACATTATCTTGAGGAGCACAAACTCTCATGCTTCCTGTGAGTTACTGTATTAATGTTGTGCTGTGAAATTCCTCTTCCACCTGAGTAACACACGAAGACACACACTTGCTTCTCTCCACTCTCTTTGTCCTTTCTATTCATCATGAAACAGGAGACAACAAGTGCTGTGGTTAAACTGGCCAATAAATCCATGTTCATCAAGCAATGTGCAACAATTATATCTCCTTTATGGCAGCCCGTTGCCACTGGTTGTTGCAAACCTTTTGTTAATTAAGATCACCCCATTAAGACACTAATTAACAATTAGCATAAACATAATTAGTAAAAGCTGACATTTGGTGTGCACCATTGTTGAAATAATTTCTAGAAATTGCCCTCAGAGAGGTTTTTGTCAGAGGGGGATAATGGCAGCAGTTTGTCACACACACACACACACACACACACACACACACAAACACACCAAGCTGGCTGGCTGGCTGGCTGGCTAATTTTCACGGAGTGTGAGAGACAGCGCGGGAAAGGAGGGAAATGGGGGAAGGAGGAAGAGAAGCAGGTCTCTGTTCATTCTTCTCCTGCTAATAAGAGACCTCTACTCCCTCTCTTCCTCTCCTCCCTCCACCCGTCTACCTGCCATCCACTCCTTTACAAAAACTCAGTAAACTCATTCACTCATTGTAGTCTTTGCACTGCTGCTCTCTGGCTAGGAGAGTGAGGTAAAAACTGTAGAAAATTGTTTGTTAAAACAATTCACACAATATAAACCTTCAGATTTACACCAATCACACTGTCCCTGGATGATTGATTGGTCACATGAGAGCTATGGCAGGTATCAGCTTATGTATGAAAAGCCCACATGAAAGAGTGCCAAGCATGAAGAGCTGGACAGCACGAGGCCCTGACATGCCTGCTGGCTAAGCTGCACAGGCTGCACTCTATTACAGTTTTTGCTGATTGCTTACACATGTTTTGCAAAATTTGGTTCATTGTATCAAAACTCACAAGCAAGCAACACACAAGCAAGATAAGACACAACACGTGTTGTTAAACACGTCAGAGCTCTGTCAAAATGAAACTCTGCAATCAAAACCTAACAATCCTTTCTAAAAATGTCATTCTAGCAACAAAATGATACAGACATGCACCATTTTAAATTCACTTTCACATCAACAGCAACACACTGGTACACTTTACACAAAACACTTCAGTCTTTGCTATTTTATTACTGTTGTCTCAAACCAGTGGAGCTCAAAAGTAGAATTTCAACAAGGAAATTAAAAAAAAAATCTTACAGAAAGAGAGAATACTGTACAGTAACAGTTATCAATACAATACAAAACAAATACAGCATTTGTTTTACTATAAACACAAAAAAATTGAAAACCAAAATCATTCCTGGGATATGTAAAGACTTCATTCACATCACAATTTCAGACAGTTTCTGACTAAAACAAAAAATATCACTGAATCCAACTGAATCCCTTCATGTCTCTTACATTGCAGAAGCCTCTTACATGCAGCACGTGGCTGGTGATCATAAACCTTTAAGTACCATGCTGAGAAGAATTCTTCAATTGGGTTCACAAATGGGAAGTAAGGGGGCTATAACACTGTGAACGTGTCATGGTTTGTGAACCAGCCCTGGACCTGAGCAGCCTGATGGAAACTACAGTAACATTATCCCAGAGGACAACGAACCTCAGCTGCTCAGGTGCATCCTGTACAACTACATGATGTAGTTCTTCCACAACTATCTCTTCCTCTGGGTCTCGATGCCTCCATGTTTGTCAAAAACATGGAGCCAGTTGAAAAAACTGTTTACCTGAGCTCTATTTGTAGTGCTAAAGCTCAGACTGATCAGTTCTGTTAGTGTTTTCAGGTGTGTGCATGAGTGTGTCCAATTACCAGATGTGTTTTACATTAGAAAAATTAAAGTGTTTTCCCAATGATAACAAGGTATTTCATTTTTGAGTGAAGTGTCTAATGTAGGAAACTGTGTGTAATATGTAATAATGTAAACAAGGTGCAGAGCAGAAAATGTGTGTAAGGTACAGTATGGTCACAATGTGTTTTAGGTATTGCTACAAGAAGTTTTAGTTTTGAAGCTTTGGTCTAAGCATTTGCTTTTTGGGTGCAAGCAACTGGCAAAAACTGTAACACCTGGCAGCATAAATGAGCCAGTTACAGTTTTTTTTGATTGCTTTAATCATGATTTTGAAAACTGGGCCCTGTTTGTCAAAACACTACAATACAATAATCACAGCCATACATTCATTAGCAGAACACCTCAGATCCTTTGCAAGGTTTACCGGTTTAAATTACAGTAAAAAAAATCTGAAAAAAACAAAACAGTGAAAATACAGTGCAGACAATACTAGACGTTCTCTCTTCACCTAGCTGGATCAGGTCAGAGAATTTCATCAACATCACAGCTGATAGCCTCATTGGCAAGACGTGTGAAGCGTTGATGTCACGAACAGTCAGGCTGGTGGACACAAGCATGCAGCAGCACTCTGGGATGAAGCAGTCTCAAGGTCTTTATTACAGTCCAAAATCAAAACCAGGCAGGCAGAAATCAGGCTAAAGTACAGAATCGAAATGCAGAACTCAGGAAGTGGAAATCAAAACTAGATCATATACGAGGAGTCAATCTGGAAAAGAATGCTTTTATGCTGCTCACAAAGGAAGACACGATGAACTGGCAAGGAACAGAAGGGAAGCACTGCTTAAAAACACAAGAGGGTGGGGAGACAACCAGACACGTGGAACACATGAGGGTAACTACCAAGGGTGGGAAAAGGAACAAAGGGAGGAAGAACACACAGACAAAGGCAAAGGAGGACGAGACTATCAAAATAAAACAGGAAATGAACACTTTACAGGCAACTTGACCGGTTCAAACCGTGACACTTGAATGTTGAATCCTGGTCACAGGCCTCCTCCATGGCCTGAATGAAGGGAACCTGAGGCTGCCAAGACAAACAACGGAGACAAACGGAGAGTACGGTATATACAGTTTTTTTCCAATTGCTAAAACACAATTTTGCAAACTATACTGGTTTTTATCGAAATACTTAACACAATTCACAAAACAAATTTGCACCAAATGGCACACACTTCATTCATATTACCAGTTTTTTTGACTAACCAACTACACATTGTTGGGCATAATGAAAAGCATCCTCATCTTTAGTATGCTTTGCCATTCTCTTTGCTATGATTTGCCATAGAATAGTTCAAATTGTAGAGAACTCTTCAGATTGTTCACATGCACAGAAATATTTGCAGATACACACACATGCTGTTGAAACATTTTTTGTTTTTGTTTTTCACCAAACAAGTCAGTGCAACATATGCACAGCAGATATATTTACATTGTAGTGAACAAAAATATGCTCACAAAACAGTAAACTGAAGAAGAAAATTGCAGAAAAAATATAGACAAAAAATATTTCCTCCATAGTAGAGTAATTTGTACTGGAAATTTGTACAGTTAGTGTATGACATCAGCCATTCATGAAGTAAACAGGTGTCACCCAACTGATACACTATGACATGGGGTGCACTAAATAGTGTGAAAGAAATTTTGGTTACCTGTGCTCCAGACTGAATGTCCGGATTACAGAGGCAGCAGTAAAAAGGCTTAAGTTGGGCTGAACTCTCTGTCCAGCCTCTTACATTGTCAGCCCATGGTTGATGACATGATCAACTAAGGTTGCTCTGATTTCATTTGAAAGTTGTTGTCTTCTTTGGCCATGACCTCCTCTACCAGCTCTACCCCACACATCTCTTCCTCTTCCTCCCCCTCTCATTCTCTCCTTCCCTCTTCTTCTTCCTCTCTCTGCAATGTCTTACATCGTTGTTGTTAAAAAAAAAAAAAAAAAAAAAAGCTGCTCACCTGTGGTCTTTTAAGTGCTTACTTCCTAACTGAAGTAGTAACAATTAACCATTGAGGTGTTTGGCCAGGTGGCACATTTATTGGCCAATTAGCTCATGTAGTGTAATTTTGAATGGCAGTGTTTTGAAATAGCAAACATGTCAGATTGTTGTGTCTTATGCAGAGACCTGTGTTCAGTGCATGTAAAAAGTGCCCTTTTGAATTGCAAAATGTGTGTAAAGCAGAAAATGTGTTTAAAGTTTTGGAGGCTTAGGAGGAGGATTTGCTCTCTGTGTGTCAGTTTAAATATTTGTGCTATGCATGTCATTTTAGTGTGTCAGCAATTGGAAAAAACTGTAAAGTACTGTGAACTGTGGATGGTGTTGACACCAGTTCTGGACCAGAGCAGAGGGGTGGAATGACTCATTGTCCCAGATGACAGTGTGTTGCATCTGGTGCATTTCTGACTTCCATCTTGGTCGAAGATATAGGTGAAGTCACCTGTTGCATTTTTAGAGAGCTTAAACCTGATCAGTGTGTCTACAATTAAGCAGTCGTGTCTTTATGTACCTGATGGTTGTGTTTACCCAACTGGCTCATGGGTGTGGTCATTTGATAATCAGTGTTTTGACATTGCAAGAAGGTGACATCATCACATACGTCAGTGTCTAGTGTATATAAGTGTGTTTAGTGTTTTGCAAATCACCATGTGTACTGTTTTGCAAAAAGTGTGAGGCTGACATTGTGCTTATAGTGGTGCAAATCTGGGCCCATGTTTTGCTCCTTGAGTGCAAGGTTTTGATAATTGTGTAATACTTTTGATTTTAGTGTTTTAGCAATCAAAAAAAAAAAACCCAAAAACTATAAGGCCATAGGACCCACAGCAGTCCTGAACAGGAGGCAGTTCCATCCAACCAAAGGCCAATGACCTGCCTCTGCAGAACATGGAAGCTCCTGTTGGGTGCCTGTTGGGCATTGTCACAATAAGATGAGTAGGTAAATGGCTCAGTACATGAGCAGGGCCCAGAAAGGAATTGGTAGGAACACCAGAGGAACAAAGCACCAGCTACTGGTGGATAAAGCAGTCACCCAAGACTCTAAGTCCAGACAGAACAAGAAAGCGTATTTCTCAGTGTCTCACACACTGAATACACACACACACACACACACACACACACACACACACGGGGGATGGTAATCAATCAAAAATGTTGTAATTGCTCATATAAACCAAATTAATTTAAAACATGTTTTTTTCCAAGTTATTATGTGACAATGCAAAGTGAAGTTTTATGAATCAAACATTTTATTTATTTACTATGAAGACATTGTTCAAGAGTCTGGGTTGGAGACAAGCCCAAAATATAGAAATCCTGGCATATTTTTTTTTCAGAGCTTTAACAACTTAGCCCCAACAAATGCAATGACTGTTTTTTCAGAAAAATGTATGTGTGTGAGTGTGTGTGTGTGTGTGTGTGTGTAAGACTATTGGAACACATGATATTTTTCCCATCTTCACTGTTCTTTTTTTGCTTTGGATGGAGAGATGTGTTGCTGTAAGTGTGCTTTCTTCTATTAACTGCAGAGAATGGTGTAAAATGCATCATTTCCTGTGTACCTCAGGACTGTTATCACACAGACACACAGCTGCCTCTAGGAAACATCTTTTCACAAATTCTGCTTTTGATGCAAAATGGTGCAAATGAGACCGAAGCCTTTCTCTAAGCAACCACCAGAGCTGGCTAAAGCCCTCAAAGTGAAAAGCAGCAGAGTGATACTGGCACTGCTTGACCCCCCCTCCCACACTAACCCACACGCACCCACACCCTTTCTCTCTCTCTCTCTAGTAGTGTTGTGGTTGACAGAGTTATATGTGATGAATTGTGTGTCTCTTCCAGATTTCTCAAAGTTAATTTTCTAAAGACTGCTGCCCACTGAAGAGTAGAGGAGATGATAGGAGACTGGTCAGTGTGTGTGTGTGGTTGTGTGTGTGTGTCTGTGAGTGTGTCTGTGTTGCACCGACAACCATCCCACATAAACATTCACTATAGATCTGGCTGAGGTGTGTGTGAGTGTGTGTGCGTGTCTGCGTGCCTGCTTGCCTGCATGTGTGTTGCACTGACTACCATCCCACAGAAACATTTACTGTAGGACTGGCTGAGGTGTGTGTTTGTGTGTGTGTTGCCATCTTCAGAGTGTTTGATGAATGTGTCTGTGTGCTGGTGTGTTCCAGCCACTCTGGCTGTGTGTGATGGATGGATAGAAAGCATCTGCTAATATATGGGATGGGACTAAACACTGCTATACTGCTATCACCTACACCCATCCTGCTATTAACACACCAGCTACACATACACAGAGCAAAAGGCCACCACACATAGCTGTTTGTGCTGAAGAGACAATAGTACTTTGATCTGTTTACCTACAGATGTGAATGACCCAGTGTTACATTGTGTTGGTGGCTGTTCTCCTACACACCAATGGGAGAAGCAAAGCTTCAGGTGGGTTTTCCTTCCTTTTGGGGTGGAAGTGCAGTTTAATTTGGATGTAGAGCTCCTGAAGGACTCCTCCATCCACTTTAACATCTGTCAGGTGTGATTATGGTGTGAGCTGCACTCAGAAAAGTATCTGTGCACACATTGGACATCATGCTGCAGTTCAAACTGGCCCTTTCACATTGGACATTAAATCTGGTGTTAATGTTTGGATATGTTGTTTAAACATATTGTATATATATATTGTAAAAAAAAAAGGTCAGTAAATTTTAGAAAATAAATCAAAATTGTAATCTCTGCATCTCTTTTTCTAGATAAAACACATTACTCCACTGTTGAAAATGAATAGTGTGTTTATCACAGAAATATACTGTACTTTCTATAACAGTCAATGCTGGAATTTTTGCATCTATTGCAAACATACGCACAGACTCAAAGCATACTCAAGGCAGACATCTGCTGGACACATCCACGCAAAGCTCAATTTTTATGAACGCAAGGACTCCGCTTATGTGTACCCTTCTCATCCATGGATGACCTCATGACAGAAAACGAGCAAGGATTGTGGGAAATTTAGGAAATTGCTATGAGAAATATAGGAAATTGGTGTACGACTAAAAAACCTCAAATGACCATGGACATTGCATCCCTAACCCATTTCCTGTTGTGTTAGATTCTCTCCCTCAATCCTCCGTCTAGCTTTCTGTTAACTTCATCACTTTAACCACCACTGCACACTACGCTTAGTTCATTACACAAGTCTCTGTCACTCAGGTCTATCACAGGACCCTATCTGTACTCCTCCACTCAACGTACCTGTCCTAGAAACTCAAACTTACCTAGCATAGCTATGGCCTCTCTCTTTCCCTCCACTTCTCCTTCTCTCTCCCACTCCGTTTGCCTGATGTTTAGTTATTCCTCTGCCTCCTTTAATGATAATGGTACATGTAATAAGTGTAGCCTGTTTGCAGTCATGGAGGCGAGGCTTAGTGAGCTAGAGTCCTGGCTCCGCACCATGGAGGCTAGTCCTTTAGCTCAGGTAGCGTCCCACGCCCCCTTAGCCAGTGCGGAGCCACCTAGCCTAGCCGCCACTCCCCCGCAGCTCCCGAGCAGCTGGGAAGCCAGGCTCGCTGGGTGACAGCACACAGGAAGCATAAGTCCACACAGCCCTTGTTGCACCACCAACCCCTTCATGTTTCCAGTAGATTTTCCCCACTCAGCGACACAGCCGCTGAGACCCAAACTCAGCATATTGGCTCTGTTGCTGTCAAGTAAATGAGCCAGACCTGGGTTTCGTTTATCCAGCTTTATTGCTCGGGCACTCAAAACAGCACATCGGTGGAACACGGCTAATGCACTGTCGTGAATCTAGAAACTTCCTTGCGTGATGTCATCGCGTAGCCCTGATGCTCGCTACAGTAGCTTGTAGGAACAACCATATGGGAACAACAAGCAATCTCACAACATCTCCCCTCTTTTTAGAAGAAAAATAAACATTATAAGTAAGCAGGGAAATTATTACTTGCCACTGAAATGCAAACTATTTTTCTCTTACATCTGAACTTACTACTTATTGGGCAGACAACACGTTTAACCATATCACTGTAAATACCGTAAATAAACAGTAAAATGCAAAACAGTATCTGTTTCCATTAATATCACATATACGACATAACATTCTCTCTCTCTTTCTTTTTTTTTATAATAAGAGTCTCACACTCTCTCTCCTCACTGAACACTGGACATCATCAGGGTAGACTACCCTCAGTCCTGAAAAGGGGTTATTCTGCCCTTATGAGAGAGGAGGGGGAATTTCCCCTTTAAAGTCTCTGTCTGTCTCTCCTGAAAACGAACACTACACAGGGTTAATAGAGAGAACTTAAAAGTCAATGTCTCTATCAGTCTCTAAATCTGAGAGGTAGTTTGACCTCTTGGCCCCTGGAGGTCAGTCTCCGGGGAGTGGTGGACTGGAGAGGAGACCGCGGTGTCGAACCTGAAGATGGCAGGCTCTGCGGCAGTTCGTGTGGAGCCACTGCCACCGTGACTGGGGAACTGCAGTCCTGCTGTGGGACAGGAGCAGCACACTGCTGATGTGCCACAGGACTGGCGGCCTCTGGGACAGCCTGAAGATGTTGTCTGTTGCGACGAGTCACTGTGCCGTTGTCCATTTCCACCACATAGGATCTCGGCTCCTGAGACCTACTGATGACTGTAGCTTGTGTCTTCTACCCTTTGTCCCTGTCAAGCTTCACTTGGATGTTTTGACCCAGGTGCAGCTCGGGGAGAGGACGAACTGAATGTCTACGGTTGTAAAAGAACCTGTAGGCTTCCTTAGCTGCAGCGTCTTTCTGGTAGACGAGGTCCCAGTTGGCTGACTTTGGCCTTAATGATTTCTCCAGTACTGGGACGGTGGTACGAATTTGTCGTCCTGTCATCAACTGAGCGGGACTCGCTTGGGTCGGGTGATAGGTGTAGAGTGATAATTCATTAAAGCTAGGCAGGGGTCTGGCTGTTTGAGAATGTGTTTAGCTGTTTGTACGACTCTCTCAGCTGCCCGTTGCCTTGTGGGTAATTGGGACTAGACGTTATGTGGGTGAAGCCATAGCTCTGTTTGAACTCCTGGAACTCAGCTGATGTGAACTGAGTGGCGTTGTCACTAACTAACTCTAATGGAATTCCCCACCTCACAAACATGTCCTTGAGTTTACAGAGGAGTAATTTCAATGTCTCGTGAAAAATAGTCCACTACAATGAGGTAGTTCTTACCCTCCAGTTTGCACAGGTCAGCTGCAATCCTTTGCCACGGGCCACTAGGTAGTGGAGTCACTACCAGTGGTTCTCGTCTCTGTGTGGGTTTGTGCTCTGCGCAGAAGTCACATGACTTCACTTTCCTGGTGATGTGGGCCCCGATGCTGGGCCACCAGACTGTTAACCGGGCTTGCTCATGACACTTGGTGAGGCCCTGGTGACCTTCGTGCAGCTGGTTTAGGACGTTAGATCTGAGTGCTGTGGGGATGACAATGCGATCATGATAGAGAAGACCTTGGCTCCAGCTAGCTTGGGTGTTATGTCCGTCCAGTGTGGGTAGAATGTAGCGCTCACGCTTTACTACTTTGTTAAGCCGCTTTAAATCTACACACACTCTGACCTCATCTTTGTTGCGCTTTGGAGCGGGCACCATTGGTGCACACCAGTCTGTAGGTTCAGTGACTTCTTCTATGATCCCCAGGCTGAGCATGCGCTTTAACTCCTTTTCTACTTTTGGGAGAAGTGGAAAGGGGACTCTGCGTGGCGTGTTCACACTGTATGGCTGTAGCGTAGAAACCACCTCTTCAAAGTTAAACTAAAAATTGGGCGCCAGACAGGAGAAAATTAGCCTAAATATCCTGTCAAATTTATGGTGAAAGTTTAACTGAAGGGGTCTGAGCTGTTGAACAACCCTATAAGTGCCCTTCCATTTTGGCGCCAGTTTAGCGGTGAACTTCTTCTGCGCCTGAGACTGGGGAAAGTTCCGAACCCACACTCTTTGTTGTGGTTTGAACTCCACAGTGCGGCGATTTTTGTTGTAGCTTCTCAGTTGTCTTTGTCTTGATCTCTTTATATTTTCCTCCACATTTGCTTTAAAATCCGTTAGCTGTTTGATGGTATCATAGGTAGGAGCATCTGGAGGATAAATCTTCCCTTTCATCATCTTATCCAACGGACTGTTGAGTTTCCTGCCAATATGCAATTCCGCAGGCGTGACACCTGTAGTCTCCTGAACGGCAGAGTTGATGGCGAACCTGAACTCTGGAAGGTGTTGATCCCATTTGGTATGATTGTCACCCACATAAGAGGAGATCATACTCTTTAAAGTACGATTAACCCTTTCAGTCATATTGGTCTGTGGGTGATATGCGGTTGTGAGCTTGGGAGTCACAGTCCATTGAGCACAGAGTTCACGGAAGGTTTCAGACACAAACTGTCTTCCTCGGTCAGATAGAATGTAATCCGGTACACCCCATCGGGTAAAGACCTCGTTTCTCAAGAACCGGGCAACAGTCTGGGCTGTAGCCATGCGTAAGGGGGAAAGCTCAACCCAGCGGGTAAAATAATCGACCACGACAAGTAAATATTCGTGTCGTTGTGGACTTCTGGGTAAAGGACCCATGATGTCGATACCTAACATCTTGTTAGGGCAGGAGACATAGGTTTGCTGTAGTTTCCCAGCAGGTTTTTTATTGTGAGGTTTTACACTCTGGCAAACCGTGCACTGTCGGATGAAGGATTTCACATCTGTCCACAAACCAGGCCAATAAGCAACCTCAGAAAGCCTTTTGTAGATCTTGAAGATGCCAGCATGACCACTTAAAGGACTTTCATGGTAATTCTTGAGGATCTCATGAGTTAGACTGAGGGGAATGTAGAGCCGGTAGTGGAACTGGTTTTCCTTTAGCGGTTTCTTGTGATATAGTTTATCTTCAAGCACAAAAAAAAAAAAAAAAAAAAAATCCAAGTAAAGTTAGATGAGTGAGGACATGGAATGAAAGAGTTTGGGGGGGGGGGGGTCAGTCCAGATGGGATATTGCAAGGAGATGGAGTTCCAATTCTTCAGATGGTAGGGGAAGGTGTGTGTGAGTTGGTGAGTGTATGGGATCATAGAGTCAGTTATGATGCTGAAGGGAGTGAGGATTTCTGGTAGGGAAGAGAGGGGGGTTTGAGAGGAGGGGTGTCGATGAGACCAGGTAGGGGAAAACCGGGAGAGGTAGAGGTGAAGGGAGTGAGTGGCCCTTAACTGGTTTGAGAGGTATCAGTTTGTGTGTCCTCCGAGCCCGAGACAGCAGTCACCAGTCTGAAGAAGTCTTCTGGCTCAGAGTCCTGGGAATCCACTTTTTTTCGTTTCCACTTTCCTCTTTAGTTACCGTCACTTTCCACTTTTACTTGTTACTCTTCTCTTTTCCTCTTATTTCTCACTTTCCTCCGTTTCTCTGACCTCCGAACTCCTTTCCAGCTTCTCCTTTGTTTGCTTCTCCGTCTCTTTGAGCTAACAGGTGGGGTTAATTAATAGACTTCCTTTCCTTTTTCTCTATGACATCACTTCCTCTTCCTTTTTTTCACACATCACCACTTCCTCCTTTCACACACACACAAACACCTCTTGCCATATTCCCCCTCCCTTTGTCAAGACCACGCCTAGTGGTCACACAGTCTGATCAATCCGAAAATCCAAGAAAATCCTCTTATTTCTCACTTTCCTCTGTTTCTCTGACCTCCGAACTCCTTTCCAGATTCTCCTTTGTTTGCTTCTCCCTCTCTTTGAGCTCACAGGTGGGGTTAATTAATAGACTTCCTTTCCTTCTTATCTATGACATCACTTCCTCTTCCTTTTTTTTCACACATCACCACTTCGTCCTTTCACACACACACAAACACCTCCTTGCCACATGGCGCTGCATCCACCGTCAGTTCTATTTTAACAGACTCACAGTTCAGTAGTCCTATTTCCCCAAACACATCATTTGTTAGGCTGCTGTTGATCTCATTCACTCGTGCAACCAACCCCATTTGCTTTGCTACAGACTTACCCAGCAGGTTACTAGTGTACTTTCCTTTAATCACTGTAATTCAGTGCTGATATTTCTGACCTTTGTACGTGGTATTGGCAAGGAATTTTCCCACACACAAAACTTTCCTGCCTGGACTGTACACTGTCGGCCTGGAAACGATCAGTCTGGGCCTCAGCTGTAACTCACTAAATGTCTCTTCCTTCATAACAGTTGTGTCGGCCCCAGTATCAACCTTGAACTCGACTGGATTACCATTCACCTTCAGCTCGACATCCTAATCAGTGTCTGAGTCTGGTTCAACTATGATGGTTGGCTTTGTCTCGGTTACAGTACCAAGGAAAAGTCCCCCTATGAAAAACGAATCCTCCTCTGAATCCGCCACAGCCTCTGTCCTGACTTCTTTTAGCATTCTGGTTTTGCATACAACTTCAAAATGACCCATCTTGTTACACTTCCTACATCTTTTATTGCGGGCTGGACAGCTCTCCTTTTTATCATGCATTCTATTACACCGCTGGCAGTTTTGTTTAATGTCGCTGTGTTTTGGTCCATGTGGCTGTCGTGATTTATCGTAGCTCAGTTTTGTGTTGCCGTGCTGTTTGTGTCTCACCTCATTCACTCCGGTTTCCACACGCTCCGCGCTCTGCTGCTTGACCTGCTCGCTCTGGCACGTGAGCTGGATCGCCCTCTCCAGCGTCAAATCTGCCTCGAGCTGCAGCCGCTGTGAAACCTCTTTGTCCATTATTCCTATTATGATTCTGTCCCAGATCTGTTCATCCTTGCCATTGTTGAACTCGCAGTGCTGAGCCAGCTCATACAGGCTCTGGACAAACACTTCCACGGTCTCACCTGCCCGCTGGTTCCGGTTGTGAAAGCAGGCACGGTCATGTATGACATTACATCTGGGTATAAAGTGTTCATCAGACTTTTCCACCACAAATTCAAACTCGGTTTGTGAAATAGCCTCCGTGGCAGCAGGAAACACAAACGAACTGTAGATAGGCTCCGCATCTCTTCCCATTGAATAGAGGAACGAATTCACTTGAACCTCACCGCTCTCTTTGTCCAGCTTCGATGCAACTCTGAAGCAGGAAAACCTCTGCCTCCACACCAGCCACTCCGCCGGGCGGGAGAAGTCGAACGGTTCCGGTGGACCAAACTTAGCCATCTCGTCTCCGACGTCAGCGTGAAGTCCTCGATTCTGACACCATGTCATGTAAATGAGCCAGACCTGGGTTTCGTTTATCCAGCTTTATTGCTCGGGCACTCAAAACAGCACATCAGTGGAACACGGCCTACGCACTGTCGTGAATCTAGAAACTTCCTTACGTGACGTCATCGCATAGCCCTGACGCTCGCTACGGTAGCTTGTAGGAACAACCATATGGGAACAACAAGGAAGCTCACAACAGTTGCTCTCAGCGGCACCACCGCCGGGAAGCTGACATTAGTCATTGGCGACTCTGTCCTCCGGAACGTGAAGGTAGAGACTCCAGCGAGCATAGTTAGGTGCATCCCAGGGGCCAGAGCGGGCGTAGTTGAGGCAAATTTGAATCTGCCGACAAAAACTAAACGTAAATACAGTAAGGTTGTAATCCATGTCGGCACTAACAACACCTGACTTCACCAGTTGGAGTTAACTAAAGTTAATGTAGAATCAGTGTGTAACTATAGAAAACCAATGTTGGACTCCGTAGTTTTCTCTGGCCCGCTGCCCAGTTTGTCTAGTGACGACATGTTTAGCCGCATGTGGTTGTTCCATCGCTGGATGTCTAGGTGGTGCTGTTAGACTCGGTTCTTTTATTGGAAGCCCAAGAACAAACCGGAGAAGTCTTCAGTTCACAGATGAAGAATTTATTCAGGTCACAGGTAAAGTACAGCAGCGCTGGGTGCGTAGTGACAGAGCTCAGTCAGGATCTCAGCCAAAACGAGCACAGCTTTGAGAAAACAGTTCACATTTATAATTCAGTTATCTTCTTGGGCTGGTCCTGCCCAATACAGAGGTTGGACTTTATGTAGAGTGTGATGAGTCAGATGATGCTGTCCACTCTTGGTTTATGATGTGTGTGCAGAATATGTGTTGAGTATGTGTGTGAATCTGCTGTGAGTCAGGCATGTATCTATTGTAACAGACCTAGCTGACAGAGAGAGAAGACACTGCAGTTACATCTTGTACTTGCTTATCAGGTGAGAGTCACCGCTATCTGGTGTCGTAGGGACACTCATCAGGTTATGTGCGTTCAAGCACAGGACAGAGCACACTGTCAGATCATCTAATTGTAACAGAACAGTGCATACATGATGTCACATCACAGTTAATCGTAACATTACTAAATAGTGCATATAGTGTCAAATCATAGCTTCAATATAGCATCAAATTATAACTTATTCATAACAATCCCCCTTTTGACATGATTTTATCATGTCAATCAAATGAGGTAGGTCTTCTGTCTTCGTATTGTATCACATCTTCCAGTGATGACCATCCTAACAGGCCCCCAGCAACAACCACATAGGGTTAACATCATCACTGCTGCCACTAAGGAGAGAAGTACAGAGGTGATCAAGGTCTTCCACTTACCAAAGACATTGTCTAACCAATCAGGTGATGGATTGTCTATCCCTGAGTTTTCTCAGGGATAGACTCTTCCGACAGGGTCTTAAGGCCGCAGAGGGCTCGGGTTATAGAGCCATCTGGAGCAGTATTATTACAAATGAACACGCAACAATCTTGGCCAAACATAGAGCATACACCATCTCTCTCAGCAAGCAAAAAATCTAGGGTCAGTCTATTTTGATAAGTCATCAGTGTGGTAGCAGACAATTGTCCATGGAGGCCGACTACATCATCAATTTTGGTATACATCAAATGCAGCCCTCTTGCGTTTATCTGAATGAGAAGATGTTCGTGAGTTATGATACCATGCTGAGTGCCACGAGGCTACTTCTGATGCCAATGCCTTAATTACTTTTATCGGCGCGATTAATGAGACCATAGTGCATGTCCCAGACCAGTTATAAGGCAGTGTATTTCTCAATCGTTTTCCACCACAATACCAGTAAACATCCGATCGAGCACAGGTGAGTTTTGTGACACTTGTCCAAGTAGTAACTTCAATAGTATTTGTACACCAGTCATCTGGAATGTCACCTATGCTGGATCCAGAAGTATCAGTTCTAGTTATACACGTATGTTCATTTTTAACCGGTGTGAAAATTGGGGGCAACACTTTGGGTGAGGATAACGGGTAGGGGGTCTCCAAGTATCTACACGCTTCCTCAGGATTTTCAGTCATATGCAGATGCATCATGCAGTAGGTTTCATTGCAAGAGAACGGTGATGGTATAGTTTAAAGGGCTGGTCTGGGGGCAGAACATACTATACAGTTTTCTTTGCTAGTTACTTTGGCCGCATTTTCTACCCAATTCAACCAGTAATTTTCTTGTGTAAAACCTGTCTCTATGGCTAGTGTTTCCTTAATGGTTAGGTCAGAGACTTTTTTCGCTGCGATACCGGAGGGGGTCAATTTGTTGTTACCAGTTGCCGGAGAAGAGGGTTGTGAGATAACTTCAATCACTATGAAACCTAGGGATCCGTCAAAGGATCTTCAACGCCGATAATGTAATGTCTGGCATCCGATGGTTGGGGGTTTTTGAGTGTAAGAATGAGCGGGTTACAGGACTCCTTTTTACAAGGGTACTTTGATACGCCTTTAACTAACGTTAATCGGGACTTCAATGGGTTTTTAAGTTGATAACCCCAATCATCGGATCCAGTGTTTGCTATTACGTGTTCCCAGGGACATTTTGGATGGTAGGGATATTTCTGGTCCAGAGCAATACACACATAACTTTTAGGCTGTCGGTGATAGAACTCGTATGCTATACAATTTATGACTGAGCATAGATCGAACCTTGCAATACCATCCACGTTTTCAGTAAATCGCCATATCAGGGGTCCCCCATGTCTCCATGATCTCTTTACCAATTGATGCTCAGCTGTCTGAGGAGAGGGTTGACGGTGGGTCTCTCTTCCGATAAGGGGCACGACAGCGAGCAGGGTTATTATGGTTAGGATTGCTATTTTGACTTTGGTCCTAAGACTTAATGTCTGTGGTAGTTCAGTTCGTCAGTTGCATCATCAGGCGTCTGGTCAATGTCTGTTTTAGTCTCTGAGGGTACGATGGAGTCATTGTCAGTGGATAAAGTTTTTAGGTCAGTTCGAACCTCAGTCAGGGTTCTTTCGTTAGGATCCTGGGTGAGAGTACAGTGGGTTTTATGTATCCAGTTACTCAGTCTGTCGTCTGTCAACCATACCTTTACACAATGGGATGTAGCCTCTGCTACTTTGTATGGCCCCTTCCACCGAGGGAAAGACCAGTTGAGTTTGTTGACTTTTCTTAAGACCCAGTCTCCTACTTCAACAGGTGATGTATCCTGGCCTTGCTCCTTGGTGAGTATCTCTGTTACCTGTTGAGAGATACTCATCACCGTGTTGTTCAACTGTTTCATGTACTCACATAAGTTCTTATGCTGCAACATAACAGGTGGTGAATCTGTTGGTGCAGTAGTGAACGGACAGGGCATTTTTCTTCCTGTCAGGATTTCATGTGGGCTAACATTCAAAGTGGTGTTTGAGGTAGATCTTAGGTTAAATAGCACAATGGGCAATGCTTCAATCCAGGTTAGCTTTGTGTCTGCACAGACCTTTGCCAGGCCTTCTTTTATGGTTCGATTTGCCCGTTCCACCAGTCCTTGTGAGGCCGGGTGATAAACTGCACCAAACTTATGTCTGATCCCAAACATTTTTTCTACTTCCCTGAGTTCTTCAGAGAAGTGGGGACCATTATCAGATCTTATTATTTCTGGTACTCCAAATCTGGGCATGATCTCTCTTGTTAGTCATTTGACAACTTCTTTCCCTTTTTCAGTTTTAGTGGGTGTGGCTTCCACCCACCTAGAAAAAGAATCTACACAGACCAGGAGATATCTTTTACCTTCTTTTCTGTGGTCTACTCCCATGTCAGTAAAATCAATTACTATCTCTTTCCATGGAGCATCAGGCACTGGGAAGCTGCCTAATCCCGCCTTAAGTGAGACTTTTGGGTTGAACTGAGTACATATCTCACATGATTGCACAAAGTATTTGGTAATATCCTTCAGGTGGGGAAGCCACCAATGTTGTGAAATGAGAGCGGTTACTTTTGAGCTGGCACAGTGCCCTTGACTGTGTGCTTCTTGGCATAGTAGATTTAGTAGTCCAGCCGGAGCTACTATTTTGCCTTCATGATTCTTCCAGAGCCCTGTAGAATCCTTCATGGCTCCTTTTTCTTTCCATGTCTGTTTTTGAAATGGGGCGGCAGCCTCCCGAAGTTCTTTTATGTTTTGCACACATATGTGATTTATCTGCAGGTGTTTTCTGAGACATTTGTTTATATACATTGTATCCAGCTATTGCTTTTGCTGCCATGTCTGCTGAATTGTTGCCTCTTGCCATTTTACCATCTCCTTTTTGATGTCCTCTGCTCTTGACTATAGCAACCTGTTTTGGTTCAAGTAGGGCATGATAGAGGTCAAGTAGTTGATTTAGATGTTTTACTGGAGTTCCGGCCGATGTTACAGACCTTTTCTTCTCCAATGACTCATATCCACGTGTATGGCCTGAACCGCGTATGCTGAATCAGTGTAAATAGTCACAGATTTTCCTTTTGATAATTTACAGGCTTCTGTTATTGCGACTAGTTCTGCCATTTCAGCCAATGCAGGTTAGGGAATTATCTGCGCCTGTTTTGTCATTAAACCATTTGGCGTTTCTTCTACCACAGCATATGATGTTATCAATGAACCGGTCCGTACGTGATGACTATGTCCGTCGCAATATAGTATCATTTGAGCATTTGCAATTGGTTCTTTGTGTAGGTTAGAATGTAACTGCATCTCTTTGTCAGTTTCTGCTACGCAGTCATGGTCTTGTTTGGTATCCATCTGTGAGGTCATATTAGCTCCTATGCTGGTGAAATGGATGTGAGGTTTGTTGAGTAGTTGTTGTAGGCCTTGAATTCTTTGTGCTGACAGGGTAAATGCGTTGGAGTCAAGAAATGCTTTTACTCCATGTGTAGTGTGCATGACAGCCTGATTTTCCATCATAATATGGGAGGTTTTTTGTACTGCTTTCCCTATAGCTGCTACATGTCTTACACATGTAGGGTGTCCAATTTCTACATTGTCCAATTTGGAGCTGTGATACATTAGTACTTTCCTGTCTGTAGTACTCCTACTCTCCCCCTTTTGGAAGAGGACGGCATTCACAAAACCGTCCTTTTCATCAACATCAAGATGAAATGGTTCTGAATAGTTTGGAACATGAAGAGAACAGGCCGTGACTAACGCATTTTTCACTTCAACAAAGGCTCTATCTGCTGCTTCTGTCCACTGTAATGGAGCACTGTAGTTTTTGTACCCTGCTTGTGTGATGAGTGCGCGCAATGGTGCTACCAAACTGGAGAAATCAGGCACAAAATTTTCGCTGTAGGTCACTAGGCCCAAGAACTGCATCATGGATTTCACAGTGGTAGGTTTAGAGTGACTCAGAATGTCTGTTCTCTGTGCATTTGTCATGCGCAGGCCGGAAGAACAGATGACACAGCCTAAGAAAGTGACTTTAGATCTCCCAATTTGGAGTTTAGATTTTGAAACTTTGAACCTGCAGTCAGCGAGCTGACGCAAGACTGTCTCGGTTGCAGGCAGGATGGACACTGAGTCAGGAGCTGCCAAAAGGATGTCGTCCACATACTGGAGAAGTGTAACGCCTTCCGGCAAAATCAGGCTGTTGTTTTAGGACATGATTGAAAATTGAGGGTGAGTCGATGAAGCCCATGGGGAGATGAGAGTATGTGTATTGTGCACCTTCGTACGAAAAGGCGAACATCGCTTGTGAGTCTGGGTGTAGGGGCACGCAGAAAAAGGCGTTGGCCAGGTCAGTGCAAGAGAAAAAATGTTGGTCTGGTGAGATGGCGTTTAACATGGTGTATGGGTTTGGCGTGTCATAGTTGGTGGGGACAACTATCTTGTTAATGGGTCTCAGATTGTGGACCATGCGATAGTTGGGTTTACCTGGTTTTGGAACATACCTGGTTTTGATCGGGGTGTTCCATGGAGAAGTGGTCGGCATGAGAACACCTGTTTGTATTAGGCCCGTGATCATATTTTTAATACCTGCGACTTGGTCAGGTTTAAGTGGGTATTGAGCCCTATAAAAAAGGACATTTGGTTTCAATGGTATGGAGACTGATGGGATGTTGAGAAGACCCACATCCGTGGACCCCGCCAACCACAATGTGTCTGGTAAGTGATCCAACATGTGTTGTACACCTGGATGATCTGTGTTTTCTCTGCCATGTGTCCGAGACAAGAGGCGCTTTTCAGGGTGCAACGGAGTGTGTGATGTCTGCGCAATCATGTATGTTTGTGTTGACGGTGAGTAGCGAAGATGTTTATTTTGTGTGGGTGTCCAGTCGCATGCTGCTAAGCAACGCTTTATCATGGGGCCAAGATTCTTAGCCTCACCCCCATCAGCCACTCTCAGGGTGATGTGAGGAGCAGACGTACCAGCCAATGCATACAGGTTTTCCAGGGAGGCCGGCAACGAGACTGCCGTGGCCACACCTTCTTGGCCAACACAGATATCACGTATCTCGACAATGGGGTACTCTGAAGTCTCATGGCAGTGGCTCAGAAAGCCTTCCCAGAGAGCATCAAAGTTCTCATCACCATAAAGCTCGCAATTAAACGTGCAATGTGGTGGGTCAGGAGGGTCAGTGTATGGGTGCAGGACAGAAATCCAAGGGAGCCACAAGGAGAAGGTTTTGTGTGGCGGGGTGGAGGGAAAATCAGGAACAAGTCCCCACCAGATTTCAGCCCTGAGTTCAATGAGAGGGTCCGAAGACAGATCAAAGTTTTTCACAGAGCCTTGTGTCATTTGCCTGAAAGCGTGTTTTGGTACAGTGCAGCGTTGAACTGAACCGTTTGGGAAGGTTATATCTACATAGCCAGGGGCCATAAGCAAGGAGATGTTTTGTGAGCATAGGATATCTCTGGCTAAAAGGTTCACCCGACAGGAAGGAGAAAGGAGGAAAGAATGTTCAAAAACGAGTGAGTTCCATAGACAAGAGACAGGTTTAGACAGAGGCCACTCTTCTGTGTTTCCTGAGAAGCCAACAACAGGTACGGTATTCCTTGATAGAGGGAGTGGCGTGTGTAATGTGGAATACCTGGCTCCTGGGTCAATCATGCACATGTAATCTTGGCCATGTATTGTGAGTTTTACCAAAGGCTCAAGAAACAAGTCATCGGAACACAGGGAGTCACCTGCTGTCAGTCCTGGGCAGCCCTATTGTGGCATGTGGTAACTGCCAGGGGCCTGATGTTGATGGTCATGAAATGTGTTCATAGGTGGGAGGGTACTAGGGGGTACCTGTTGTGGGGGAGGGTACACACTATGCTGATAGTGAGGGGCCCCTCTTGGTGGTTGTAAGTAAGGTTGGATTGGACATTGTTGGGCCCAGTGACCAAAGCTTCTGCAGAGATAGCACCTATCATTTCTTCATGATGTTAATTTGGACCTGTTTTAGGTGTAAGTTTTACCTCTCCCTCTTCCTCTGTCAACAAACATAGGTCTACCCAGAGCAGGTGGTCCCCAAGGATAGGGACCCTGGTTTTGTTGGAGACAGGTTGGAGGGGGGTATGGCTGCACAGCTGTAGGAGAACTCTGGGGAGGCTGTGGTGGTGGAGCCTGTTGAGGCATCTGTTTCACAGGGGCCTTGTTTTGGTTCACTTTAACTCTCATTTTTTTTAACTGGGATCTCGCCAATTGTGTCTGGAGAGATGCCAACTCCTTCTTTTCCTGCTTCTGAAGTTCATTATCTATGTATTGAATAACATGAGCCGCCCATACAGAATATTTCAGGCACGGCAGTCCCACCACTTGTTTTAACATTGTTTGTACTGGGGAAGGCAGCGAAGCTTCTACTGCTCCTCTGAAAAGCAGCTCTATTGTACTGCTTAGAGTGGGGTCTTCACCAGTTCTATCCTGCCATAAATCTCTTATTCTGAGCAAATATGTCGTGCCTCTCTCATCGTCATTCGGTGGAATGCGACACAGTTCATCTGACCTCATTTGTATGGGGAAGTTTTCTCGTATTGTGGGCCACAGCAGGTGTACGAGTTGATGTAAAGGTGTGCTGTCTGAGTCTGGGTGTGTTGAGCAAAGCTGCTCAATTTCTTTCAGCATTCCCAGGGGTGTGCATGAAGCGAATACTCGTCTGAAATCGCCAAGAGCTGGGACCACTCCAGCACATGCTTCTAGAAAAGACTTAATCCACTTTGCGCCTCCTTTATTTATGTCTGGCAGCTGACTTTTAATCATTGTTGTGTCTTGCAACGTGAATGGAGAGTATGTTGTGGCCTTGCCTTGCCTTGTGCGGCCCCCAGCGGTAGTTGCCACGACCAAGGGCATCTGATGTTGATTACAGCGGGTGTCGGAACACGAGTATATGTTGCCATGATCAGGTCTATGCGCGGAGATATGAGGCAAATTAACGTATCGTGCCGGGTTGGACTGATCTTGCCAATTGTGTAGTCCAAGGTGCTCGAATACAGAGGTTAGACCATGCACTGAGTGGTCACCATCTGGAGTTCCTGAATTGTTTATATTGTGATTTGGTTCGGATGGTGGTGCCTGTGATTGGGTTGCTAGTGACATTGTGTCAAATGTGTTGGACAAGGCCATTGAAGCAGGTGGTTCCACTACTGTACTGGAGGTGGTTGGAGTGTTGCTTCGTCGTGAGATTTCATTCAGATACTCTCCTGCCTGGTTTTGTGAATCTGTATCTCCTGGGTATGGAGCTGTTTGCAGCAAACCATTTTTGACAACCACTAATGGAGCTTTGACAGGGGATGTATGTCGTGTCGTGTTGAGAGGTTCGGAGCTAGTGAGGAGGGGGGTTTGTGGCATCTGATGTTGGAGTGCATCTAACATTGCACGTGCTTCAGTGTAGGAGGGAGGCACGGCTGTTAAATGTTCACTGTTTACAGCTTTTTCAGTCAAGGCGGTTTCAGTTGAAGTTGGTTCGGCTTTTAATGCAGCGGGTTGTGTCTTTGGAGAAGTACTCTGTGCGCTTGACCGCTGGGGGTATTCCCAGTCTTAATCACTCATAATCCCTTTATTTCCTATACCAATCCCCATTTTACAGAACTACTTGAGATCCGTGTGGGTGCAGGAATTCTGCTCGATACACATACACCAGCACAGTAAAAATATCAATCAAGTAGGAAACCACCCCACATTTGTATGAAAAACAACAAACTTATTCCTGTGTCCTCATGAAGGGATATGTTTTTTGTTTTTTTTTTCTTCAATGACTTTCAGGAACTACTCCCACTCAACAGGAGTCTTCACCTTACGTGGCATCGGCTTATTCACAACAAACCGGCATCGAGCACTTCTCAGCATCAAGCTCTTTTCGGCATCACCCCTGGTGGCATCAGCTTATTAACAACAAACCGGCATCAGCCTATTTAGAATAGACCGGCATCGAGCGTCCTCGGTATTCTAATGTCCTTACACAATTTAGAAGACAACCCTCAGTGGTTATTCATTCATATGATGAATTTTACGTCTTTTATTTGGCCCAATTCAAAACAGACTAGGACACTTATTCTCTTTCCCTTACGTGAGACTTGTTTTTATACTTTACATGTGACCATTCAGTATTAATAAACAAGCAATTCACTTCTTGGTTGAAATTTAGTATAATTTTAGCAATCAGAGGATTACCCTTTGTCAGACAATTTAATTTAGTGTGTCCAATATGCAGAAATTCTGATTAGGGTTATCTGCTTACCCTTTTTGTAGCCGGCTTTAAAATTGTCTGGAAAAAGCTTTCCTCCAATCCACTCCAGCGGTCCTCAATCTGGACACGGTCTCAGAGTCAGCCAATCCAGGTCACGGCACCAAATTGTTAGACTCGGTTCTTTTATTGGAAGCCCAAGAACAAACCGGAGAAGTCTTAAGTTCACAGATGAACAATTTATTCAGGTCACAGGTAAAGTACAGCAGTGCTGGGTGCGTAGTGACAGAGCTCACTCAGGATCTCAGCCAAAAACAATCCCAGGTTCCTTTTTAACACTGTGGCTAGGCTGACTAAGAACCACAGTGCTGTTGAGCCATGCATCCCTCCGACCCTCAGCAGCAACGATTTCCTAACTTTCTTTACTGAAAAGATCATAAATATCAGAACAAGGATCGGCAGTAGTGGACCACAGATTACAGCCCCTACGGAAGCACCTCCCAGACTTGGTGCATACTTGAACAGCTTCTCCCCCATCAACCTGTCAGACTTAACTTCTGCAATCACCTCCTCCAAATCAGCTACATGTCTGCCTGACCCAATCCCAACAAGACTACTCAAGGATGTCTTCCCCTTAGTTAACACTGCTATACTGAACCAGATCAACCTTTCCTTAGTCACAGGCTATGTGCCACAGGCCTTTAAGGTGGCTGTCATCAATCCTCTACTTAAAAAACCCTCTCTTGATCGACATGTACTCCATCCAACCTTCCCTACATCTCTAAGTTCCTTGAGAAGGTTGTCCTAGTGCAGCTACATGAACATCTGCACAGTAACGAGCTTTTTGAAGCTTTCCAATCTGGATTTAGAGAACACCATAGCACTGAAACAGCACTGGTCAAAGTCTCCAATGATCTTCTTATAGCTTCTGACAGAGGTCTTGTCTCTGTACTTGTACTTCTGGACCTCAGTGCTGCATTTGACACCATTGATCACAGCATCTTGCTACAGAGCCTAGAACATGAAATTGGGATTAAAGGATCTGCTCTAAAATGGTTTGATTCATACTTATATGACTGGTTTCAATTCATTCATTCATTCATTCATTCAATTTCAATTAATGTTAATAATGACCATTCAGAGTACAGCAGACTTACGTGTGGTGTTCCACAGGGGTCAGTTTTAGGGCCAGTTCTCTTCACTCTTTACATGCTTCCATTAGGGATGTAAACTGGAAGCACTCCATCAATTTCCATTGTTATGCTGATGATACTCAGCTCTACTTATTGATAGTGCCAGATGATAGAAGCCACCTCATCAGTCTGCAAGATTACTTGAAAGACATCAAATCCTGGATGTCTTCTAACTTCCTACTACTGAACTCTGACAGAACAGAGGTTATTGTGTTTGGACCTAAGCATCTCAGGGACACATTCTCCAATCAGATTGCTACTCTGGATGGCATCACCCTGAACTCCGGTCCAACAGCGAGGAACCTTGGAGTCATTTTTGACCAGGATCTTTCCTTCAGCTCTCACATAAAGCATGTGACTAGGACTGCCTTCTTTCACCTGCGTAGTATAGCTAAGATCAGGAATATCCTCTCTCAGAGTGATGCTGAAAAACTGGTCCACGCATTTATTACTTCTAGGCTGGACTACTGTAACTCTCTCTTGTCAGGATGTCCAAAAATCTCTCTAAAGAGTCTCCAGCTGGTCCAGAATGCTACAGCAAGGGTACTGACAAGAGTTAATAAGAGAGCACATCTCTCCCATTCTAGCTTCTCTCCATTGGCTTCCTGTAGGATATAGAATAGACTTCAAGATCCTTCTGCTAACTTACAAGGCTCTTAATGACAAAACTCCATCTCATCTGAAAGACCTCATTATTCCATACTGTCCTACCAGAGCACTTCGCTCCCAGAATGCAGGTCTGTTAGTGACTCCCAGTAACTCTAAAAACAGACTGGGAGGTAGAGCCTTCAGTTACCAGGCTCCTCTATTGTGGAACCAGCTCTCTCCATGGGTCAGAGAGGCAGACACTCTTTCTACATTTAAGTCCAGGCTTAAGTCCTTCCTCTATGACAGAGCTTTTAGGGCTGGCTCAGGTAGTCCTGATCCATTTTATAGCTATGCTGCTGTAAGCCTAAACTGCTGGGGGACAAGTCAGGTTACATGGTGCCTTATCCTTCCTCTCCTCTCTTCTCCTCTCCCTTTGCTCTAACTCTGAAAGGGCTGAACCCTGTCATCTTTTCCCCAGGTTTATGTTTTGGAGTTGTGTGTCTGTCCCATTCTTGTGCAATACATCTGTAACATCTTTAGGAAATGCTTGGTGTAAACATTCACTTGGACTCAAGCATCAACTGATTAGACTTCACACAGCAACCTTAACCAATTTTTACAGAAATGGTACTGTGACAAGCCCAAGTGGGTGGGGTCGTGTGTGTTTGTGAGCGTGTGAGTACGTGTCTCTGTAAAAGTTCTGTAAAGTCTACTTCAGGGGTCACCAATTATATTTCTTGAAGGGCCAAAATTTTTCTCAACAGACACCTTGGCAAGGCAAGGAAATTTTTATTTTATTATTTGTATAGCCCACTTTTACATCTTGGGGGCCGGACATTCCGATACAGTGAAATTACATCCCCTTTTTGGCATCATAATTTAGTTTTTTATATTATATATATATATATATATATTCACTGATACACATCTTTGGTGTTTTGTATGATGTAAAATGAAAAATCTTGACATCTTGACAGCTGGACTTTCAGATACTGCCCCCCCCCCCCCCCCCCCCCCCCCCCATTAAGGAGGCTCCCACGTGCTTGAGCTTTACACTGCTGACTTGTATCTTCAGAACAGACATGTCCTGTGTCCTGTTTCAGATTAAATATGAAAGGAGGCTGAAGATCAAAGGACAAATCTGAGCACTGCAGAGATATGTGATTCTCTTCTATAATACACATTCTCCATCTCTGAGTCTTTCCACACATGGGTTTTCTTTCTCCGTTCAAATGGGGCAGAGCTTTGTGAAAATCAGTAGGAGAGGCACACAGGCACAACACTGGAGAGAGAAGCAGGTCTGAGGAGCTGTGCACTGCAGACATGCACAAAAAAACAAGTGCATTGAATGTGTGGCGTCACTTTGGGTTGTGAGCTCACATGAAACTTGTCTACATTCAAAGTAATGGGTTTGTGCATGCAAAGGACACTACATCTGAACGCCCCCATGCATGCACACACAGTTTCACAGAGGTGGCGGCCAATATCACCCAGGCAGCCCATCTTTGCAGATAGACAGGGAAAACCCTGCACCACAGTTGGCTCCCCAACCTTTTGTGCATGGTGATTGGGTCTTTTCTCTGGACACTGCATTATCCCAGTGCAGGGACTCACAGGCCCACACAGACTGAGAAACATAATACATGGCAACTATTAGAATTCAGCTGTGGGCCAGATTGGAAGGTTCAGCAGGCTGGATTTGGCCCGTGGGCTGCCAGCTGATAATCACTGGTCTACTTGGTGTCTTAGGTGTCTTCATGGGTGAAGAAACCTTCATAGCTGTCTTCATAGGGTCAGGATTAGGGAAGCTTTGCGTAGTAAGAAGTTGATCAACCTGCAAAGATATGGGGGCAGATATCAGTACAGATAGCCTCCGGGCAATCTCCACCAAAAATCAACCACAGCAGAGTTCATCACCATGATAATGGGACAAGGCCTTCAGGAAAATCCTCCTTGAGCCTGTGTCTTCATGGCTACTATGCCATGGGCGGACCTAGGGGCAGGGCCACAGGGGCATTGGCACCATCTGACATCTAATTGGCCCCCTGAAGTGCCCCTGTCCTGTCACTCATCTGTTGATCAGATTATCTGTGAATGTAATTCCCTGCCCAACAGGTGGTGGAAGTAATGTGCCAAATTGGTCGGTTGACCGTCAATAAAGCTGACAGAAGAAGACGATCATTACACGTTATTTATTTAATTAAATAAAAAAAAAGTTTTATATTTGAGAACAGTACAACACTAAACACTTTTAGGTTTAGCCTGAAATTTGATGACTTCTAATGTGACCCAGAATATACAAACATGGAAATATTTCAACTTTTTTAATCAACAGACACAAGCAAGAACTTTCCTGTGGTCACTCCTATATATTATGATGATATTAAATAATGCGTCAACTGACATGAATGTTATCTTTTTATTAAACTACTCAAACCACAGTATAGTATAATTTGTTCAATTTACAGGCTTGTAACCTAGCATATATTAATTATCATGACAGTAAGTAGTAAGTATAACAAAGCACTGACAATTCAGACTGATGGAAACATTGATATAAAACTCAGTAACCAGTCACACAGCTGTATGTTGTCTCTGTGTGATGTTCAGGGACAGGTCAGGACAGTCTGAGGACAGAGAGCTTTGAGGTTTATATTAATGAAATGCACTGTCAGACTGTGACAGGTCTCTGCTGTAAATCTTGACAACATCTCAGCTGTTCAGTTGTAGTTAGGGGTGAACGATTAATCGAATTTTGATCGTGATTTCGATTTTGGCCCCTCACGATCATAAAGACACTGTAATCGAAGAAAAACGATTAATGTGCCGCGCGGCGTGTATGCAAGTTCCTACACTGTAAGCACCGTGAACGCACCTCTGTTGTGTGCGGCTGCAGCAAGCATGTAATGTGACGTGTTTGAGCATCGACAACATGCAGAAAGGCAGCCTTTAGTGAGAAGAAAGGTAGGACAACTTCGGTCATTTGGAGACATTTGGGCTTCAAATCGTCGGACGAGGAGCAGAAGGAGATTGTTTGCAAAGTTTGTCACGCCGTCGTGTCTGCACCCCAAGGCAACACGACCAGTTTATTTAACCATTCAAAGTTCAGCCATAAAGTGGTTTACGACCAAGTACTGAAGGAGCAAAAAACCCAAAAAAGTGCAAGCGCATCGACAGGGCGCTCGAGAGCAGCGTCATGTAGACACACATCTTCCTCGAGCTCTGCATGAAAATGACAATTTCGTTAAATTTAATCCTCTAAAACAGTCAAATAACTAACCAAATCGTACCCTAAACCCCTCACTATAAAGTCGCTGCAGTTTTTTTCTTTTTTTCTGTCTTTTTTCTACCCGTTGAATGCCTACGCGCATGCCACCTAAACTAAGGCCCAAGCAAGCAGCTACAGCCCCAGACTCTCCCATGGCAGGAACTCCGACGGACACCTCGGCCGTCGCCTCCATAATGGAAGCTATCAAAGCCTCTGAACGGTCGGTCCTGGCTAAAATAGAGGACACGGTCTCTATACTAGCGTCTGATTTGCACACAAAAATAGATAGCCTCTCCGATGAGCTACGCCAAGAAATAAACTCAGTCCGCTCTGAAGCACGGGAGGCTCTGGAGACGGCTAACCAGGAGCTCAAGCTACATGCTACATCGATACGTAGCCTGGAAGACGGGGCGAACTACCACTCCGATCGGGTCGTTGAACTTGAGAAACAGCTTACATCGTTGTCCTCCCAAGTCAAGCAGTTAACATTTAAGACGGAAGATCTGGATTCAAGACAACGCAGAGATAATTTACGTATTATCGGAGTGGGGGAAAGCATCGGGGACATTCGTATGGAAAGGTCAGTGGCTAAACTGCTACAAGACGCACTGGGTCTGGACTACACTCCGACACTCGACCGAACCCACAGAAGTCTGCTGCCCAAACCCAAGCAGGGAGATCCCCCCCGACCAATCGTGGCTAAGTTTCACTATTTTCATGAAAAGATGGATGTTTTGAAAAGAGCGTCAAGCCGACGCCCGGTTCAACATAACAACAAAGCCATCCACATATATCCAGACTACACTGCTGCTGTGAGGAAACGTCGGGCTGCCTTCAAGGAAGTGAGAGAGCTGCTGAGGCATTGCCCTAACACCCGGTTTGGTCTACTGTTCCCCGCAACGTTGAAAATCACCGGCCCAAATGGAGAACAGAGATCATTCGACAACCCTGCTGAAGCTAAGCAATACATTGTTGGTCATTTGCAAACCGAGGAGGCAGGTAACTGAAGGATTGTAAACCCCACAGTCACGTACCTGTTATGCTACAAAATGGCATGTACAGTTGATTCACTTTTCGTCTGAACGGTAAACTAAGTACTGACAATCTTGAAAGGGTGCATTAACCAGATACGTCAGTATTTTCATGGGGTTCATTTGTAATCAGAGCGCAGTAGCCATTATTAATAATCAATAATGTGTGGGTAGTTTAACTCTGGAAACACTTTTTACTCATTAGGGCCACGGGGCAACGCACCGAGGAGGAGTTGTAAGACAAATTATATATCAAAACGTACGGTTCGATTGGGATCGGTGTGCTATTACTTTTCTCTACGAAATATGAATTTTTCGCGACGTAAGTCGCAAAAAACTGCGAAAAATTCTCCATTGGAATGAATGGGACGGGCGAAAAAAAAACGAGCGAAAAAGAACAATCATTGGACTTTTTCAAATGTCTACTGCTCAGGCATACTTTCACCTAGAGACTTCATTCAAACTTTAAACTGTAGACACAAGTCTTGTGTGTTGGTGTATTAATCTACGTTTTGATAGGTCCTATAGTTTTTGATCAATCACTGTTCAATGACCATGATCATTTTTGGAGAAATTTTTAGATTATAATGGGTGTGTATTGCACGGAATGTTCGTGTTAGAGTGGGTGACATCATCAGCTAGAGTGGGAGAAGTTGTCTGAAATTGTCTGAAACTTTTCTCTTTCTCTCGTCCTCCTGGCCACAAATTACACTCTACACACATGATTTTTCCCACAGTTGTAGACAAACTTGTTCTGTTTCTGACAATGTGCTCATCAAAGCAGAGAGACTTACAGAATTTAAATTCTGAGCCTCTCAGTGCGGTCACATCTCTCTCTGCTCCTCATTAACTCTAATACAAAGATTTTCCGAGAGAAGCAGAAGGGACCCCTGTTTGAAACTCGCCCGTGACCCCAAAATATTTACTGTAGAAACACCAAAAGCATATCAAAATGTTCAGGAAGTCCTTACGCCGCCCAGGATTTGCCTTTTTTTCTGATAGGAGCTACCGGTTTGTCGGTGTAAGCCCAAATGTGAGACCAGCACAGAGGGAGAAAATCGCCCTTTTTCTCCACGTTTCTGTCTCTCTCTGGTTAGGGTGGCTCTGTCGTCATTGGCAACCACCAGTTGGTTACAGGTGGAGCTTGTTAAGATCAGACTGACACATGCATCTTGTTATAGATCTCTGAGTATCAAGTCAGCCACACGCACACACAGACACATACACACAGACCTATCTATCTATGTATCTATCTATCTATCTATCTATCTATCTATCTATCTATCTACCTATCTATTTCTTACAATGTTCTTCTGCTGTCAGTTTCCAATGTATTTGAGTAGACTTAAAATTTTTCCCCAGTGTATTGCAGCAGACTTCAACTCTTCAAATTATTACACTTAAATTTATGATTTTTACTACATGTTATTCTGGCTCTTTAATTAACACACACACACACTAACACACACAGACTAACACACACCCCACAGGTAACTTAATGCCATTACAGTTACAGGTACACACACACACACACAAACAAACACACACATGCGCGCGTATGCGCGCACTCCTCTTCCACTCCCACACACACACACACACGCGCGCGTATGCGCGCACTCCTCTCTCTCTCACACACACCACAGGCAACTTCATGTGATTACAGTTACACACACCCACACACACACCACAGGTAACTTCATGTGATTACAGTTACACACACACACACACGCACACACACACACACACAGGTGACTTAATGTGATTATGGCTCCTCAATATCAGCGCTCAGTACAAGATGATCATGTGTCTGTCTGATTAGTTTGGTGGTGGGTTTGATTCCCATGTTGACAGAGATGGTATCCCCGGCAGTAGCCCCCCGTGGCCCTATCAAAATTTCCCAGAGGGAATTTTCTAGTTTATTTACTTATCCATCTACGTATTTATTTCAATTTTATTATTATTATTTCTTATTTTTGTCTCTACTCTACTCATTTATTTTTTCCCCCTTTCCTTTCCTCTGACGTTAAGTAGTGAATATTACACAGGCTTCACATTATGTGGACGGATAATTCCTTAATTATATCTATTTATTATTACTATCACCATTTATTATTATTTTTTATTTTTTTATTTTTTTTATTTTTTTGATTATTGGTTTTGTGCATGGCAGCTACTTAAAGTAACTAACTCAGCAATCCTAATCTTAGAGGATCGTTATGTCTTTAACTGTTCGATTCATGCAGAGCTCTTGTAGGGCTTAATTATCACCATGTATTCTTGTTCGATGGTATGCTCAGCTGGGGATGGAGCACTCTACTTGGGTGGGCTGATAGCCTTTAAGGATGGGTACCAAGGGTATTTTGCTAACCTTTTGTCAACTCTTCAGAAGTTTTTTTTGAGTTTGTTTACACTGTATGTTTGCATTATTAGATCCAACCATTCTCTCCAAGGACTTAAGGACATGATATTTCTTTGTAAATTCAATGTAACATGACATCACAGAGACAGATACATGGGGTTCCTGGCTCTGTTTCTTTCATCTCCTGGAATATTAGAGGCATGGGCAATGCAGTTAAGTGTGACAAGATTTTTTGTCATCTGAGATCATTTGGCCCAGACATTATATTTCTTCAGGAGATGCATCTGAAGGTCAATTACCACACAAGGCTGAGAAACAGTTGGATCGGCCAGGTCTATCATTCCAACTTTAACCACAACTCAAGGGGTGTTGCAATACTCTTTAGGAAGGGAGTCCAATTCAGCCATACTAAAACAATCCAAGACCCCAATGGTAGATTTATCATATTAATTGGGAAGCTATATAACTCTCCCGTTATTCTTGTCAATATCTACGGCCCAAATTGGGATGACCCTCAATTTTTTACCAAAGTAATTTCGTCCTTAACAGATGTCAACACCCATCAGCTTATTATAGCTGGAGACTTGAACTGTGTGCTTCATCCACAATTGGACGGGTCCAATCCCAAACCGGGCAGCCAACTGTCCAAATCTGGAGGTGTCCTTGACTCTTTCATGCACTCCTACAATCTTTCTGACCCCTGGAGGAAACTGAATCCAGACGCGAAACAGTTTTCTTTTTTCTCACCTGTCCACAAAAGTTATTCAAGAATAGACTACTTTCTGATAAATAATAACCTCCTCCCACATGTTACCAACTCACAATACCATAGTATTGTAGTGTCAGATCACGCTCCTGTACAGTTGGACATTTGCTTCCCGGATAATATCCGACCACAACGAACGTGGCAGCTTGACCCCTCCCTGTTGTTATGCTCTGAATTTAAAAAATTTGTTGCTGGACAAATAGACCTCTTTCTTGAAATTAATGACTGTCCAGACATATCCCGTCGCACCTTGTGGGAATCGCATAAAGCCTATATTAGAGGTCAGATAATTTCATATACGGCACATAAGAATAAAGAACACAATAAATGCCTTTTGGAAATTGAGCAGGCTATAGCGGACATCGATAAGAAATGCTCAACGCAGGCCACATCAGAACTACACAAGGAGCGCAACTTATTACAAATGGAATATAATAATCTTTCTACCCATAAGGTAGTAAGCAATTTGCTTAAAACTAAACAAAAATTCTATGAGCACGGTGAGAAAGCAGGTCGAATGCTCACCCATCAGCTCCGACAGTCAACTAGCAATTCCCAAATTTCAGAGATTAACATTGGCCCGGGCGTAACCACGTCTGATCCGAGCCTTATAAACGACCAATTCAGAAAGTATTACTCAAATCTTTATCTGTCAAATGTGGATACAAATACAGCTCAAATCCAATCCTTTTTGGACTCTCTAGATCAGGCATGGGCAAACTATTCCACAAAGGGCCGGTGTGGCTGCAGGTTTTCGTTCCAACCAAGCAGCAGCACACCAGACTTGAGTCATTCAATCAACTGATCTCAGTCTTCAGACAGCTGATTGGTCAAACTGTGTGCTCTTGGTTGGCTGGAACAAAAACCTGCAGCCACACGGCCCTTTGAGGAATAGTTTGCCCATGCCTGCTCTAGATGCTCCACTCTAAATCCAGAAATCCAATCGTCCCTTGATCAACCTCTCACCACCAATGAGATTCAAGCCGCAATAAACTCCATGCAGAGCGGCCGGACTCCAGGACCTGATGGGTTTCCAATTGAGTACTATAGGATATTCTCTTCCAAACTAGTCCTCTTAATTGATTAAGAGGACTAGCAATGTATGATGAAACTCTGGAGGCTGGATGCTTACCACCAACTCTCACCCAAGCAACTATATCATTAATATTAAAAAAGGATAAGAATCCACTTAACTGCTCATCTTACAGACCCATCAGTCTCCTCTGTTGTGATTACAAAATTCTGACCAAAGCCTTGGCTAACAGATTGAATGATGTGATACCAGCACTTATACATCAGGATCAGACTGGCTTTGTTCCAGGCCGACAGCCCTTTTTCAACCTAAGACGGCTCTTTAATGTAATGTATTCCGCCCATTCCACACAACAGCCTGAGGTAATTTTGTCATTAGATGCCGAAAAGGCTTTTGACATGATAGAGTGGGAGTATTTACATGCAGTCATGAAGAAGTTCGGATTCGGGAAACATTCAGAAACTGGATCAAAATCTTGTATAGTAGCCCTATGTCAGCTGTTAAAACAAATGGCTTAACATCAGCATATTTCCCATTATATAAAGGCACGCGTCAGGGCTGTTGTCTGTCACCATTTTTGTTTAACTTAGCCATAGAACCTCTGGCCATTGCAATCAGGGGAGATGCAAGAATAAAGGGCATCACTAGAGGAAACACAATCCATAAGACTGCGCTCTATGCAGATGACTTGCTCCTTTTTGTCGCCAACCCAAGCCAAACCTCATCTCCTGCAATTACTACAGGAATTTGGGAGTTTTTCTGGCTATAAATTAAATTTATCAAAAAGTCTACTTTTTCCCATAAATAATGTAAGCAAATCACTAGACTATGATGCATTTCCCTTTAAAATTGAACATCAGTCCTTTAAGTACCTAGGCATACAAGTGACCAGTTCATTTAAGTCACTCAAAAAGACCAATTTTGACAATTTATTAGAACAAACCAAAAAAGACTTAGAGAGGTGGTCGGACCTTCCTGTTTCACTAGCAGGCCGCATTAATGCCCTCAAGATGACAGTATTGCCTAGATTTTTTTTATTAAACTCAATAAGTATGTTTCATCTTTTCTATGGAGCCATGCCACGCCTCGCATAAAGAAGATCTATTTGGAAAGGCCTTAATCTGAAGGAGGATTGGGACTCCCCAATTTCCTCCATTATTATTGGGCATCAAATATTTCCAAGTTGGCATACTGGGTGACGTCTTTCTGCGACAAAAATGGGCCAGCCTGGGCGATGATGGAGCTCTCGTCACACCCATCGATTTCCCCTATTTCGCTGCTAACTGCTCCACTGGCAACGCAGACAAATCGCATAACCTTCTCTAATCCTGTGGTGTCAAATTCCATTAGAATTTGGGTACAGTTTCGTACGCATTTTAACCTCGATCAGACCAATAGCCTTTCCCCTCTTTCTTTCAACCATCTCTTCGCACCCTCACAGGTGGATCAAAACTTTGCTGGCTGGCATGGGCATGGACTGGTTTTCTTTACCGATCTGTTTGATGAGAGCTCCTTCCTTTCTTTTGAAGCCCTAGTTAAAGACCATAATATCCCAAAATCTCACTTCTTCAGATATCTCCAAGCATGCAGTTTTGCCTCCAAACAATTTTCCTCTTTCCCCAAACCACCAAATAAAGATTCTGCGCATGATTTATTAAATTTGAATCCATGGAATAGGGGTTTGATCTCCAAGGTATATAATATAATACACAATGTGGATCCCCCATCACACACTAATATACATGAAGCATGGGAGCGGGATCTGGAAATTGTGATATCAGATGATGTCTGCGCTAAATGTATCTCCAACATTCACACCTCCTCTATATGTATTAGGCATGGGCTGATACAATTCAAAGTATTACATTGGCTACACTACTCCAATGATAGGCTAGCTAAAATATACTCGTCTGTTCTCCCTACCTGTCCCAGGTGTGGCAACCAGGTGTCACGGGGCCATATGTTCTGGTCCTGCTCTTTAACTGATTTCTGGTCCTCCATTTTCGACTGTTTATCAGCTCTATGCAACACTCCCCTCAAACCCAACCCACTCACCGCTTTGTTTGGAGTTACGCCCTCAGAAATATATGCCACTAACAAACAAAAGAGAGCAATAGCTTTCTGCAGCCTTATAACTCGCAGGGTGATCTTAATGAATTGGAAATCTAATAAATGCCCGCCCCTCAGGAGATGGATTCAGGAGGTTCTATCTCTACTTCAGTTAGAAAAGACATACACTAAATGGCTCGTGTGACACATACACCAGAGTGTGATCCCCTTTTATTGAATATGTAAAGAGGTTAAATCTCTAACCAATCATGTTATCTTGGTATTTTCAACCTGTCTGACTAGTCCATTGCTGTTACACTTTTGTAACATTGTTTTTTTTTTTTTTTTTTTTGTACTCTTGGTCCCAAGGGTGGGTATGTGGGGAGGACACTAGTACGGGATTATGTTTATGAGATTATTTGTTTATGTATGTTGTTACTTTTATATAACTGGAAATGCCTTAAATAAAGTTGTCAAAAAAAAGTGCAAGTGTATCAGCCTCAGCCACCGCCACCGCAACACAGTCCTCCATTATGGACATGCTTTACAATTCCGCTCCATACCCCACCGGTTCCCAGCATCGCACCATTTACATTAATTTTCAATGTAGAGTTGCCACTCCATTTGTGTCTATCACGTTTGGTGTGAACGCCCCATAGAGGCTGTGACATTTATGATAGCTAAGGACATGTGTCCTATCAGCACAGTTAGCAACCCAGGCTACTCTAGGTTTTTTTTATTGCTATTATTATTATAATATATTATTATTTTCCTCTTTTTTTTTTTACTTAATAATAGTTAATTTATTTCTGGTTGTTTTTTGTTATATTTAAAGTTGAGTGTTGGTGGCTCAATAAATATACAGGTTTTGAAATCAATGAATAATCGTGTTTATTAATCGTGATTTAAATATCAATCAAAAATAATCGTGATTATTATTTTTGCCATAATCGTGCAGCCCTAGTTGTAGTACAGAAAAACTCCACACAGATCCAGTGTATCAAAGCTTGGTCACTGTGCTGAGCCACTGGTTCGTTTTTTAACTGTGTTTATATGAAGTTATACTATACTATTTTTGTAGAGACAAATGCGAGTGAATGCTGGCACTACATACATATTGGACAAATACTTGGCTCCTCTGTGATTAATGTGGCCCCTTGTTGGCCCCTTACATAGAAAAATCCTAGATCCGCCACTGTCCCATGGTAACATTAGCTGTTTGGTCTTATACCAAGGGTTCCCAGCTATGGCACCATGTTCAGTTGGCCTGTCTTAAATTTAATTAATCATGGGGTTGATTAACTAAATGATATACTTAAATCTCATTCATATACATAATGGTTCGCTGTAGAGCTGCATTGTACATGGCCATAACGCACTGATGTTGTTTTCTCTATAGTCAATAGTGTAGTTGATAAAAGCCTTTATTTACACTCATTTGCTGACCTTTGATTTTAAAGTAGAAAATAAAGTAGTATTGAATCAGGATGTAACAGCTGCTAACATTAGAGTTATCATATCAATCTATAAAACATTTCAATAAGTCTCCACACAGAGTAGGAGCTTGCCTCTCACAGGGATCAAAAAGTAAATTGGAGCAGCTGTGCTCAGTTTAGTTTTTCTATCCACAATAATGATGATGCAGTGACTTCCACTGAAGAGTAGAATTGATATATTATTTTATTTTAATTCATTTGTGGCATTAATAGTTTTATGAATTACGAACATATTTGTCTAGGTACATGTTTATTTGACAGATGTTTACAGTTTATACATGGATGTAAATGTGCTGTGTATATATACTAACTCCTCATCTGATATTAGATTGTTTCCATTTTTATTATATGAGACTGTAACAAAGGTCCGCTCAGTCTCCTGAAGAAGTGAAGTAGTTATGGTCACAGAGTTGTTGCTTAATTCCACCACTACAGCAACATGTTGAAAGGTAAATATAAGCTCTACCAGTCAAGCCTCTCTGATAGCAAAGCACGGTATGAAGGACTTTTTGCAAATTTTATAATCAGCTTAACTTAGACAGCTTGGTAGAGCACTTCCTACAAAGCTGGGGTTCATATCCAACCTGTTCTCCTTTGCTGTATATTATATCCTCTCGCTCTCTCTCCCTCAAACATTCCTGTTGTACTGTACCTACTAAGAAAAAGCAATGCCCAATAAAACACAACTTTTAAAAAACTGATAGCTCCTCCCTGCTGAGTGCAAAGTGGTTTAAAGCCACTGCTTATTATTGGTGAAATATAGTTTCCTCTTTGTTAAATGTTAATTTTCAGTTCACAAGTTTAGTAATAAATAGTGGAAACTGAAGGGACAGAGGAGATACACACTGCTCCTAAATGTGTATGTGTCCACACACCTGTGTAAATTAGGTCCAGATATTCCTGCACAGTGCACAGCTATCATCATCAGCACAATATAAACTAACCGGTGTTAATTAGCAATTACTGTGGAACCTTATTCTGCTGATGTTGTGATTTAGTACCTCACAACAGCAAAACTTGCAATCAATGAATTTACCTGTTCAACAAAGGCTCTGGGGCAGTTGGATGTGCTGTGTATTGTAAGCAGCACTGTAAGAATGTTACTCACTGTCAGTGGCTGTTATGCCAAAATGTGTTTGTGTTTATCTTTGAGAAAATCTCCAGGTCAACAAGGTCCTTGTGACCTTCTACACCTTCCTCCATCCTCCCCCCTCGACCCCATCACCCCTGTCACCCTGCCAGGCTAACAAAGACTTCACACACAATACAGAGCTTTATTAACACTGACACCTCCAGGTTTGGATTTAAAGTGCACAGAGCTGTTTTTGTTGTTTAGATGCCTGATGTATTTAACCGTGTCCCGTGTGAAGCATCGTGTGCTTCACAGGCTTCTGCTGTGAAATTTGAAGATAGTTGTGTGTGGTTGTGTCATGTTGCTGTGTAGTAGCTGAACCTTCAGTGTCAGTCTGAGGAGACTATTGATTTTAATTAGTGTCTGCCCACAGGGAGCTGGCTGATGATTGGAGAAGAATAGGATGTCCTCAAAAGTATGATAAAAATCACACACACACACACCCCCCCCCCCCCCCCCCCCCCCCCCCCCCCCACACACACACACACACACACACACACAGAGCTAATTATTTGGTTTAATCAGTAGTGGAAAGGCTGTGGGTGCTGTCCAAGGTGTTTAGAGGTGGAAAGAATCACAGTCCAATCCAATTGCAAAATTTATATATATATATGTGTGTGTATATGTATATATATATATATACACACACACATACATACATTAAGACTCTCTTTTTTGGGAGTACCCTTGCCGCACCCTGACAAGATGCTGTCCAAATCCACCATCGGTTTTAGATAACAGTAACTGCAGGCAGCACCAAGGCCAAGTTGAAACCTTACCAGATCAGAGTGCAGTATGGTGTGCTAACATATGGTTCCTGAGGTGAAATTAGGTGTAACAAAGGTTTACACCAAAACTAATACAGACATGGTTTCTCTCCAGTGCTTCCTGTTTCATGGTGTTCAAACAATGTGTCGTCCGAGAGTCCCCTCCTCTTCCCATCTAAAACTGAGGATTTGCAATAATATTGCGGTACTTGTGACTGGTCAGCGTGTGTGTGTGTGTGTGTATAATACACTCATCCATTCAGAGCACAGGACAGACCAAATTGCTGTCGCTACACAATTATTGTCAAATGTCAATTTCATGGAAGCAGTATTGAGGAGATTAACACACACTCTCTTCCACACACACACACACACACACACACAGCTACATACATATACTCAGAGACATAAACACACAGACAAGCAAAATACCATAAAGTCAAGTAAAGTCATGGAGTGGGCAGGGATGGAATGAATATTAATGTATGGCCTGAGGAGGGGTGAAAGTGAAGGTTACTGAATGATGTCCACACTAATGGAAAACTCACCAACCCTAATCCTGTCTCCGGAAATCACCTGCACGCCAACAGCTGCTAAACACACCTCCCCTTACACACATGTGCACACTGTAATTCACATGTCATGTGACCTGACCTGGCTCACAGCTATCAGCCCAGTCTGCCCTGAAGCATCTATATTTACCTCCTGTTGATTCTTACTGATTGATAACTCTTAATAATTACTTAGCCCTGAGATCACCACAGATAAGTGTCACAGCTATTAACTACTGGTCCCTCTACCAGACACTTTGGCTAAATGCCTGTATTAAATATCAGTAATGTATAAACACTGTTGTAGGGAGAGATTGTGGTTAAAATAAAATAAAACATAAAACCAGATGTTTACTGTCACTTTTTTGCACTGTGACCTGAGTATGTTTTTCAACCTCTTCATGTGAAAGCATGATAATAAATGAACCTTAACCTTGATCTGTATCCGACCTATATCCAAAAGTTTTTAGCTGCTGTAATGTAACTGAACCCTAGATGGCGGCTGACAAACTGCACATGTGTTTTTGTGCTAGTGTACAACTGTAACACCAGTGATGGCGATCTGGCTGAGAGCAGGCCCACTGAGCAGCCCACCCACACACACAACCACACACAGACACACACACACAAAATCACTCTTTCACATGGTCTGCCAGGCTTAACTCTGAGCTTCAAAGCTTTGTTCTGAGTGACTGACTGGCCACTCAATGCCTGACAGTGTGTGTGGCTTAGAATTGTCACTTCACCTGATACATACACATTTGGAGCACTTGACTGATCCCACAATCCATTATGGGAGGTTTTACTTCTGAATGAGGTGGTCAGACCATTGACTGTAGTGTTAAATATGTGACAGCTGCTCCACAGCTGGAGGCTATTCAGTGCTCAACACTCAACTTATCTGCAGACTGTAAACACATGCTGCTATGAAAAGATTACAGATATACTATTATCATTATCACATGAAAGGCTACCAGCAGTATCACAGCTGGATAACTTTAATGCATGTCCCTGGTGATGCTAAACAGTGCTAGCTCAGTACAGGGCCAGTTTAGCAGCTGATGAGCTTGGTTAACTTTTTTGTATTTACAAAATAAAGGAGCTGCTTGACTACAATTTGTGAATAACATGAGAGCTGGGACACTGGGTCGGAGGCACTGATCTTGCAAGGTTGGAAATTAAAAAAAAGGTGAAATGGTGGTGTATCATCCCCAGCCTGGCTCTCCATGTAGAAGGCTGTGTAGAAGTGTGGCTCTTCTTCCTCCTCCTCTCGTGGGCAGCTGTGGCTGCAGGCTTCAGGTTGCAGCTAAATCTGCGCCATATCTTGTCTTCTAGCCACAGTCTTAAATCTACAACATTCTGTTGAGCACAGCTTTGCTAACCTCAGACAGCCACCTCTGTGGCACTGCTATCACTCACTGTGTGTGTGTGTGTGTGTGTGTATGTGTAGAGAGAGAGAGAGAGAGAGAGAGAGAGAGAGAGAGAGAGAGAGAGAGAGTGTATGTGTGTGAGTGTGACCAGACCATGCTCCAGATAACCTGATGTTATTGATGCTCAGGACCCACAGAACCACTGCTATCTACATGTGCTGCATAACAGACGCACGTACACACACACACACACACACACACACAAGAGTTACGGAGTTGGACATCCTCTCCTCTCCTCTCTTCTTCCATCTCATCCTCCTCTTCTCCACTATTTCTCATTCATCTATATACTCTCCCTTTTATCCACCCTCTCTCACCTCACTCCCCCCCCCCCCCCCCCCATCTCCTTCCCTTTCTTCTTACTCATCTTCTCCTCTTCCTCCTCCTCTCCTCTCTCTCCTGCCCATTTATCTAAATCTGTGCTCTCCTTAACCACTTCTTATCAGAAGTGGCGGTTGCTTTCCATCCTAAACGCGCCTCTCCAGATTTTAATTTTCTTTGGATTAATGTCCTCCTCTCCTCTCTTAATGCCTTCAGCCTTCAGCTATCTGGGTCCCTGATGTCTATCAGTACACACACACACACACACATGCACATGCGCATGTACCCCTGCAGACACAGAATTTCAAAGAGGCTCAAATTGTTTTGTGCATGCTCATACACAGAATTTTTGCTGCTTAAATACATGCATTTTTCTACTCTTTGCTGGACCCTTTGCACACTGGCAGACACACACACACATACACACACACACACACACACACACACACACACACACACACACACACTGTTAGGGACCAGCAGTATCAGGCTAGGGGATAGGAGAGACTTGGAAAACTGCTTTGCTAAAGTAAGAAAACACTCTTTTCATTATGACAGACTTGGCTAGACACAACAGACTGGACCAGATAGATAAATAGATGGATAGATACACACACACATTGTCCTGCTGCACCAAATATTTTAGCATGGATGCAACCACTGCTGAAAATAGTAATTGCTCCTATTTTTTAAGAGGTCTATTGGGACAAAAATTAAGACAAAAGACTTTACATTTACATTTTTTTTCAATTGTGTAAACACTAAAAATCAAAAGTACCACATACATGCCTTAATTGTTTAAAAACAGCCATCATGTGTACATTACTTAATTGTAGACACACCAATCTTGTTTAAGCCCTGTCAAACAGCTGCAGCATGAGTATGTGGAGGTATGTATTGTTTACTTTAGCACTGCGATGTTGCTTACTGCACACATTACCTTTTTACATGTAAATTTACTCTATACTAAATCTACGATAAATGACTCAATATCGTCTGTCACTCTATTTCAGAGAATTTTACAGATTGATGCTTGAGGAATTTCTGCATGAATACATATACACAGATGAGGCAGGGTTTAACCTCCCAAAACCAAGAAGGAGAGGGTGATATCAATGGCCACAGGGCTATAATCAATGTGATTTGACAGGGCAACGTGGGGGTTACATCTCTTGTCCTCCGTTTTCAAAATTGTGCTGAAGCAATATGAAGTGTGACTGAGGACTTTAGGATCCAGAGGTCTCTGAGCTGGGAGACAGATAAATGGGAGACCTCAGGACATGTTAATAGACCAAACACTAAATTATGTAAAAATGTTGGCTGCTCTCTCATGACACCACAAAGCTGCAGCCTGTGAAACAAACAAACAAACAAACAGTGATTAAATGTTGTAAATGTATTTTTGTACCAAAAAAATATGTAACATAAGACATTTACATTTTTTAAATAAATTGAAACTTTAATGAATTGTACTCAGTGTTCTTCAGTGTGACCGTTATTTTAGTGGGGATGTAACTGTATAATTACATGTAGGAATAATTATTTCTTAAGAGCTCTGCTACCAGCAAATGTAGCAGCAATACATTCTAATTAATCTCAAACCTGATGAAAAGCAGCAATAAAATTAACCGGCAATCACTATTAGCAGAGTCAATTACCACACATTAGTAAGCCAAGGACACACGCACACACACCCACACACACACAAAGATATATTGTATTTGAGCATGTGAGAGCACTGCTTCACTCTCTCCTTCCTTCTTTCAACACACACACACACACACCCACACATATACAGATATCCCAGGCCTCTATAATTATTTTAATAGGATTTTCTCTCTATTCAGCCTGAGCTTGTTGCTTTAATAACACCATTACAACCTGAATATAACCTCAATATATTACTGCCTGATATCGCCATGCAGCCTGCTGCTGTGCTCTGTGTGTGTGTGCATGTCGGGGTTAATAAGCTGCTGTGTGTTTTAGAGGAGGCACTTGGCCTGCCTGTGCTCTCTCTTTGTCTCTGAGCATTGTGCAGCTGGGGGGGGGGGGGGGGGGGGGGGGCATCGACAACGGCAGAATAGCCTCTGGAGAATAAAACACCAGTCATTGTTTTCTATTAGCTAACTCTGCTCTCTGTGTTCTCTAACCTCATCTCCTCATTTTACACTTAAATGAAATTGGCTGGGGAAATGTGAATAAATATGTGTCCATCACAGGGAAATACACTCCTCCTTTTATCTGGCCTACATATTACAGCTGCTCCCACCGCACTGTTCCTTTCTGTGCAATAATGTTTAATTCCCTTAAACATGAGAATTAATTAGTGCACATCTGCATCTCAATGGAAGCAGCTCCGTGGTGTGACCCAGCACTGGGCCCTCTCTGGGCCTTGTCACAAACACTGGCATCACATCACAGCCCTGTAAAGGCTACAAGTGTGGGAACACGGTTGTACTGTTAGACTGAGTCAGCACATAAGAGAACACTCTGAAGCTGTGACAGTTGTTAGTGGCTATTATAGAGGCTGTTTTACTGTAACACAGTAAGAGTTCACACACTGCAGGTGTGTGAACTCTCCATAGTTTACCCATTCTAAATAAAAGTGTGCAGAATGTACAGATGTACTCAGTGGTTCATTCAAATAGTCTAGCAGTCTGGAGCTGCTCATCAACTGATGACAAGTATTAATGATGATCATTTTTTTAAACTGTTCCCTTCTTCCAATGTCCTAAAGCTGACGAGTTTGTTCATATACTTAAGCACACTCACACACGCACACACACACACATATATGTATATATATTTATTCATAGGGGAGCCATTTATTATGTGTTATCTTTTGAAATCATAATGATAAGTGCAACCACAGAAGTGGCCCTGATCAAAGGTTTACATACCTTTGAAGTTTTAGCCTGATAATATGCACACAAATCAAGCCAGTGAGATTCTATGCTCCTGACAAACACCTGCACATTTCATCCATTGCTGCACTGACTTTTCTGGATTCGGAGCCATGGGCAAAAGATCTGTCAAAGGACCTGCAGAAGAAGGTTGTTCAACTTTATACAACAGGAAATAGATATAAAAAGATATGCAAGGATTTGAGAATGCCAATCACCAGTGTACAAACTCTCATACTGTCAGGTAGATCAACAAAAATCTCAGTCACAACTGCCAGGAAAATAGTTCAGGATGCAAAGAAAAACCCACAAATAACTTCAGTTGACATTCAGGCATTGACGCGAAAGGGGGCAATACACAGTATTTAGAACTAGGGGTATGTAAACTTAACAGGGATCCTCTCAGTATTTTCTTAAAGGTAGGGTGGGAGATCCTGGAAAAAACAGTTTGAGCAGGCCACATTTTGAAAATACACAATTCAAAAATTTAAAGCTGGGGTTGGTAATCCTGTTCAGAAACATGTTTTGTTATACTGGGTGAAATGGTCCTTCTACCTTCTGAGTAATCAATACATTATGTATCAGAAAAAGAAACGAAAAATAATCAGTCCTCTGTGGCAGCTGCAGGACTGACACAACTCCCACCAATCCAAGCTCTTCGCACCGAAGAGCAAAAACCAATCAGATGCCTTCATGTCTAGTTCTGTATCCGCCCCCCTCGATCCCTGTCTCCGACGCATGTGCACAATCTTCACGTGTCGCTGTTGCTGGAAGAAATCAGCGTTCAGAGTTACAGCAGAACGGATTTCGTGCTCATTTATGAGCAATGGCTGAGAAAATGCAGCCCCAGTTATTACTTCCAGCGTTACTTGTAACGGCTCGCCCCGAGAAAAAGGCAAGGAAGAGAAAGGAGGCTGAAAAGGCTGCTAACAAAAAGGCTCTGGATAAAGCCAGAGGTCAAACCAGAGTAAACATCAGTGTTGCTTTTGAGCGGTGAAGACAACTGAGGGATTTGAAGTGATGCTGAGGTTGCTCTCTTTCTGTTGGACAGGTAATTATATGCTTTGCTTCGGGGAGGATTTGTTATTTTTATGAAATGTGTAACTTTTGCTAACGTAGCTACTTTTGTAGCTTGTATTAGCGTAATGCTAATATTAGCTTCTCTTTGGGTTTAAAATGAGTCGGTGACGCTAGTATTGAATAGATTATGCCGCTTCTCATTTTCATGCGGTGTACGTTCCAGTTTGTGGGGGAGTGGCTTGGACGTACACACTGATGGGAGGGGGAGGAGGGGGGTGGAACTCTTGCTAGCTCTCCAACATTACCAACCTCAGGTTTAAGCCCCTTTCCTCAGACTACTTTTTGAAGCCACACCTCCAGAGTGCAGTTACATGGAACACTTGCTCAGTGTTGGGTTCACATCAAAGTGAAGCCCCACTGCATGCAACAGTATTGTGGAAAGCCACGTCACTCACACTGGGATTACATTGGGTCGCTCCACGAAGGTATCAACCTCACTGCACAGCGTGGCTAACTTTCCGCCAGTTTTTCTCATGGTTCATTCACATGAAAGAAAACAGCTGATTTCATAATAAACCAATCAGCATCCAGCTTAGAGCTACGTTGACACCTACCAGACTTCAATGTGGTACATTGGATTACTGGTGTTGTCTTTTCTGCGGTGTGACTCATTGAAGACTCTGAGCATGCATGGGATTAGTGTACGAAGAGCGGTACACGCAGAGGAGGGAGGGGGGACAGGGCTGGCAGTTTGATTGACACATCAGGATCCAATTGACTTGAACAAGATGATTGGATGGTGTTTTTCCAGGATTGTCCGCTCCACAGGTGACTGACTTTTTTGATTTTTGTGAAAAAGCATTTCATTAATTGGTTGCAGTCGGAGTGTGAAGAGGGCTTCAAGCAATTCAGTAAAAAATGCTCCACAAATACCTGTCCAACCTCCAACCCTATTGTTATGTTTTGAGATGTCTCATCGTTTCATTTGACTCCCATTAAAGAGGAATGTGTTTTGCCTGATTGCTCATCTTTTCCTGAAAGAAGGATACACATTAAATTAAAAATTAATACAAACAATATGTAAAAAATTATAATAATCAGTCGATGAATCAGAATAAAGTCAGATTCACCTGTTCCCATCTCCCTGCTCAACCCTTCAACCAACTGATTGCTCTCCAACAGTTATCAGGCCCTTTGTCCAGCTAATGTGTTGTTGCTGTTGTGAAGAGTCCTGCTCCTCTTTGTTTGTCTCTACTCCATCGATCCATCTGTCATGTTTTCATTCACACTTACTGCAGCAGCCTGAAGCCTGAAGTGTGTCTGTATTTGGTTACTCTGCCGCTGTGATTCATTTTTATTAGCTCCACCATCTTCATAGCTGCAGGGAGCCAGCTAGTTAGCATTAGCTTCCCAGCCACATGGCACAGACAGAAAAAACAATAAAATCCCTGTGCAGTACCCTCCACTATCAACAATTATTACACTGCTCCATTGAATGCTGCATTCTGATTGGTCAGTTGCTGCATTCCATGGTCTGTTCTTTCTGTATAACAGACCACTGTTAAGTCCAACACACCGTTGCTAGGGGCGCTGCTTGGATCAGAGAAGCACAGAGGAATTTTACCTTAATTAAACAGCTTCAGAGTAACTGTGATTTAAATAAATGACTTGTAAATTATTACAAGGAGAATGGAGGCTCTCTGTGTCCACCTAGTGCCTCTTGGCTGAAAATCAACCTTGCAGGTCCCAGATCTGGTCTCGGTGGCCCCATGACACAAACACGTCCCATAACCTATAATATCTTTTGTATGACAGATAAAACTACACAATACACACATCATAATGTGTGTATGATAATCCTAACCCTCCACGGATTGATTTCTCAATGGCTTCGTTGAAAACAAATGCGCACGGCGGGAGGAGGGTTTGTAAAACAGTGGAAAAGTGACTGGACTTATACAATGGACAGATTTATACACTAAATGAAGCATTTTGTAAATCAATAAAAGATGTATTTTGATCAAAATTGTGTCTCACATTATTTATTTCATTCGTAAACCGTGTTGTAAGTGAAATAATCAGAATCAATCAGAATCAGATTTATTGGCCAAATATGTGCAGACATACAAGGAATTTGACTTTGACATGCTTATATATGTGTGTAGACTTGTACACACATATATGTAAAAGACATACAGAATACGGACAGAGACAACAGAACATTCACTGAATGCTGGTGAATTTGACATAATAAAATGTTAACAGATGAGTTATGTATATTTATAAACTTACTCATTAACTGTAGAGGCCAAAACAGTTTTTGTTGCAGGCTATAAATGTGTTTATTCCCGTTGTAAAGTCTTTAACATGGGAGACTATAGAGCCTGTCCCACTGTTGGAGACACACTTGAGACGTTTTGATGTTGCTTTCACTTTTCAACAACACTCTGAGCTCTGCAGCAGCTCCTTTATCCTCATGTTTTCTGACATTGACAGGTGTGTGTCTTTTCAGATTATGCTCAGTTTACCACACTTTGATTCCAGATCATTTTAGAGATGATCCAGGGAAATGGAGGAATCTGACTTAGGTGAAAACACCAGATACCTTGTCATATGTGGAAATATCTCCCTATACAGAGTCCCTGTTATAAAATTTTCTTCTCTGGCTGTGACGGGGTTAGGATTCACCCTGGTGAAAGAGCCACAACATTTTGGTGATATTCTGTGGTAGTGTTGTTGTCCTGGTTTACAAGCTGTGTCACTTCTATACGGCCATTCAGTGCAAGGAACAGTTGCTACACCTGGAGATCCATTATTAGATTAATTCTACTGTAGTGATTCATGCATTAAAAAAAAAAAAAAAAATCAGCCGCTGAAGGTAAGTTGGAGCCACGGACACACAGAGATGCTGTGGATGAAGCATCCACAGATACGAAATAACTCAAGATATGTGATAAAACAGCCATTTTACAGAAACATCATTTACACCTGCTGAAATTCTGAAAGGTTGCACCCCTGCTCATACTTTGCACCTACTAAAAACTACAAATATGTACAGCCTGATGATTTTCTGTGCTACAGGGCAGACTGTCACACTTGCCTCAGATGCACCACCGCAATTTGAGTGATGTTTTTGCCATTGATAGCTGTACCTCAAGCTAACTAGCATGGAACTTTGGTGTAAGCACCAGAACACATCTGTACTCCCCTATATTCTGTGCAGAATTAATATAACAGAATTGTATATAATGGTGATATTATATTAATATTATAGTGAACATGGTTAAATAGTGCAGTTTGCATTTTCATTTAGGGTTAAAATATAGAAAAAACAGTTACACCAGCAGAAGCCTACTCTCAGAGCAGGTAACAGTATGTGGTTATTTGATATTGACATACATGAAATTGAATATGTATATAGCATAGATGTTAAGAGTAATAATGCCATATGTTACCAAATGAAGCAACAAATATCAGTGTCATCTGTATCTATATCTAATCTTCATGTCATTTTTTAAAATTAATTATTATTATATTATTATTATTTTTAAGAACTGTCATTCTCAGACCTTTAGATGCTGAAGTGACAGGCTTTGAGATGGATAAATAAACCATGTAAAAAGCATAAACCTACACATATGGGCCAGGTAAATACACTGTTGCCCATAATGTTGGAATAATTTTGAAGATACACACTTTATCTATTAAGAATAAATCACATTGTCACAATTGTTTCATGAGAAGAGGTAAAATAATATCTTATTCCAACTTTATGAGCAACAGTCTATTCCCAAGAAGTATATTATACATATTATTTCATATATGGGTTAATTCAATATGTGCATACACATATTACATTTGTATATACGGAAATGAATGGTGATCTGGTCAATATGATAATATAATGACAGGGCTATTGAGAAAATAAAACAAAATGAGCAATTAATATGTTTACTAAAATTTGACCAGCTGCAGCCATTATGTTAATGTGACAGCTTTTTTCTTGTTTATTTACTATGTTTCCAAAAATAAAAAATAAAAAAAAAGAAAGAAAGAAAGAAACACTTTACAGCATTTTTGATAGAATAATGTTAAACTCTTAAGATTTTAAAAATAAAAATAAGGAGACACATAATCAGGTGGGAGCCATGGGAGTGGTGGCAGGACTCATTATAATTGAAATCCGGGGATGAACCCTGAATCAGAAAGTGTGATATATTTCCCTTTATATATGTGCTGTTAGAATATAATCCAGCTGCCAGCAGTGGTTTTATCTAGCTGTCATCCTGAATCAGAAGTTATTCTTAAACGGCTGCCTGCTTAAATAAAGGTTAGATTAAAGGAGACAAATTAGAGGAAAATGTTAAATTAAACTGGAAAATAATAAAGTTATTCATCGGTGAGTTGTCACTGTTGATCAGCTGCTTTAACTGCAGCTTCATTTTCCTAATTCGTTTTCTCTGTAATAATCCCACTTCTGCAGCCAAGTCACAACATATTATCCAGCCTGAATGACATTATCACTGTCCACTTCAATGACATTAGCATGTTACTTTGACTGAGAGGCGTACAGCCAATACAACGCATGGCTGCATCCTGAGCAGCCTCCGACAGCCAATCAGCTATCAGAGCCACAAATGTCTCCTCCTCTTAGGCTGATGAACAGCCAGTCAGAAGCTGAGCACCTGTCAGGTCTGCACTTGTCCCAGACACTGCTCATCTCCATTAAAGGTCATGATAATGGGATGGCTCTAACGTCAATCAGGGCGTTAAAGCATACTGAGATATAAGGCTGAATGAACCTGTTTGTGGAGCTACTGAACCATTCATTCAGTTTGACTATGAGTGCTGGCTATGCATGTAACTCACAGTTTATGTAGGCTTAAAAATATGTATCATTTATGGCAGTGGGAGAGTCATGGTGGTGTGGGTGGTGGTCCTGGGCTGGGGGCTTTTCTGGGTGGAGTTTTCATGTGCTCCCCATGTCTGCATGGGTCCCCACAGTCCAAACACATGCACACTAGGTTGATAGGTGACTCAAAATTTCCTCTCACTTGAAAAAGATGACAATACAGTAGGGATGGGAATCGAAAACTGGTTCCAGTTGAGAACCACTTCCAATTGGCTCAATCCATCGACATCATTTGCCTTTATGCTTAACGATTCCTTGCCTTACAAACAATGACGTCACACTCGTGTGAGAGGAAACCAGCAAGAGAGGCAATCAGCGTGAGCGACACCATGGCGGAGAGACAGAAGCGGTCCAAAGTGTGGCTTAGTTTCACAATAAATGACGCTTACAGCGCAATGTGTAATGTGTGCCACACCGTCATTTCATGCAAGGGTGGAAACACCAGCAACATGCTGAAGTATTTGTCGACGTACAGCATTAAGTATCAGGAGTGCTATGTATTTGACTCTACGCTGCCAGTCGACGAGTGCTGTGCGGTCTCAGCAGAGCAGGAAGGGTAAGAGATCTAGGATCCAGAGACCAGTTTTATATTTGTTTAAACATATACACTTTCATTTATTTTACCACATTGTCAGTCTCTTCTCAAGCAGTTATCTATCTTGTTCAGTGCTCAGAGGCTCATAATAACTTAATAAAATGTGTGTTGTTGACACTGAACACTTGTAAGACCTACTCTTTCCACACAGAAAATCCACAGGAATCGATAAGGGAATCGATAAAGAATCGGATCGATAAGCAGAATCGATAATTGCATTGATATCAATAAAATCTTATCAATTCCCATCCATACAATACAGACATTCATAACATAAAAATAAGAGAGAAAAAGAAAAAAATTTACATACACAATGAAAGATAAAGATTGATGGATCCAAAAGTGCTACAAACCTTTGCTAAAGAATGATTTTTTCAGTTGTTTTTTTGAACAAAGACGGTGTAGATATTGATTTTAGTGATATAGATAAATTATTCCATGGAGATAGTACTCTGTATTTTAAAGTGCATTGATTGTGGGAAGTCAGACAGTAGGGAAGATGAAAGTCCTTTGAATGTCTTGTATGATATGAATGGATATCTGAGGAAAACTTAAAAAATTCTGGAAACTAAATGGGAGGTCATGAGATAGATATACATACTTACACATAAACACACAGGTTAGGTATATGTTCATATTAAAAACTGATAACAGATTAAATTTTCTAAAGAGAGGAACAGAAAATTTCTTTTGGATTAGCAGAATCTTGTTGAGAAATGTAGGACATCCCGCTGCCCACACAGTATTACAATACATAATATAAGGATAAATTAAGTTGTAATAACAAGTTAAAATACATAAGTAATTAAGTAATGATCGTATTCAACTGAAAATACCAACTGACTTCATAGTCTTTTTACAGACAAATTCAATATGGTATTTCCATGTTAATTTTTCACCTAAAAAATTTTTCACTTAAGAATTTAATGTGAGGAACCTGCATCATTTCGATATTATCTATGAACAATTTGCCTTTTTCCTTTGTGTACTTTTTGTTTTTATTACAAAATATCATAAAATTTGATTTGATTATATTAAGAGAGAGGTTGTTCATCTGAAACCATTTAGAGATTGATGGTAGCTTCTCATTTACTTCTGAATTAGAGTGATAAAATTTTCATGTGAAGCAACAAGACATGCGTCATTGGCAAACAGAAGAGGCAGTACATTATGGTAGACCGTTGGTAAATTTATAGAAACACATTGTTCTCTGTCCTTTAAATGATAAATTAAATATCCATCCATCTTCCTCCGCTTATCCAGGGCCGGGTCGCGGGGGCAGCAGACTGAGCAGGGACCCCCAGACTTCCCTCTCCCCAGACACTTCCTCCAGCTCTTCCGGAGGGACCCCAAGGCGTTCCCAGGTCAGCCGGGTGACATAGTCACTCCAGCGTGTCCTGGGTCTTCCCCGGGGCCTCCTTCCAGTGGGACATGCCCGGAACACCTCCCAAGGGAGGCGCCCAGGGGGCATCCGGTACAGATGCCCGAGCCACCTCAATTTGGCCGCTTGTATCCGGGATCTCGTTCTTTCGGTCATGACCCAGAGTTCATGACCATAGGTGAGGGTAGGAACGTAGATCGACCGGTAAATCGAGAGCTTTGCCTTTCGGCTCAGCTCTCTCTTCACCATGACGGACCGATACAACCGCATTACTGCGGCCGCTGCACCGATCCACCTGTCAATCTCACGTTCCATCCTTCCCTCACTCGTGAACCGGACCCCGAGATACTTAAACTCCTCCACTTGAGGCAAGAACTCTCCCCCGACCCAGAGAGGGCAAACCACCTTTTTCCGGTCGAGAACCACGGCCTCAGACTTGGAGGTGTTGATTCTCATCCCAGCTGCTTCACACTCAGCTGCGAACCGCCCCAGCGCATGCTGAAGGTCCTGGCTCGAGGGAGCCAACAAGACAACATCATCCGCAAAAAGCAGAGATGAAATCTGGTGACTCGGGAACCGGACCCCCTCCGGACCCTGGCTGCGCCTAGAAATTCTGTCCATAAAAATAACTGGTGACAAAGGGCAGCCCTGTCGAGGCCAACATGCACTGGGAACAGGTCCGACTTACTGCCGGCAATGCGAACCAAGCTCCTGCTCCGGTCGTACAGAAACCTTACAGCCCTCAGCAGAGGGCCTCCGACCCCATATTCTCGGAGCACCTCCCACAGAATGCCACGGGGGACACGGTCGAATGCCTTCTCCAAGTCCACAAAGCACATGTGGACTGGTTGGGCAAACTCCCATGAGCCCTCGAGTACCCTATGGAGGGTATAGAGCTGGTCCAGTGTTCCACGACCAGGACGAAAACCGCATTGTTCCTCCTGAATCTGGGGTTCGACTATCGGTCGAATTCTCCTCTCCAGCACCCTGGAATAGACTTTTCCCGGGAGGCTGAGGAGTGTGATCCCCTGGTAGTTGGAACACATCCTCCGGTCCTCCTTTTTAAAAAGAGGGACCACCACCCCGGTCTGCCAATCCAGAGGGACTGTCCCTGACTGCCACGCGATGTTGCAGAGGCGTGTCAGCCAAGACAGCCCCACAACATCCAGAGACTTGAGATACTCAGGGCAGATCTCATCCACCCCCGCTGCCTTGCCACCGGGGAGCTTCCGAACTACCTCAGTGACTTCAGCTTGGGTGATGAATGAATCAACCTCTGAGTCCTCTGTCTCTGCTTCCTCCATGGAAGACATGGCAGTGGGATTGAGGAGATCCTCGAAGTACTCCTTCCACCGTCCGACAATATCCCCAGTCGAGGTCAACAGTCCCGTAAACAGTGTTGGCAGAGCACTGCTTCCCCCTCCTGAGGTGCCGGATGGTTTGCTAGAATTTCTTCGAGGCCGATCGGTAGTCCTCCTCCATGGCCTCCCCGAACTTTTCCCATACCCGAGTTTTTGCTTCCGCGACTGACCAAGCTGCCGCACGCTTGGCCTGTCGGTACCCATCAGCTGCCTCAGGGGTCCCCCGAGCCAACCAGGCTCGGTAGGACTCCTTCTTCAGCTTGACGGCATCCCTTACTTCCGGTGTCCACCACTGGGTTCGGGGATTGCCGCCACGACAGGCACCGGAGACCTTGCGGCCACAGCTCCGAAAAGCCGCATCAACAATGGAGGTGGAGAACATGGTCCACTCAGACTCAATGTCTCCAGCCTCCCTCGGGATCTGGTCAAAGCTCTCCCAGAGGTGGGAATTGAAGACCTCAATGACAGAGGATTCTGCCAGATGTTCCCAACAAACCCTCACAGTACATTTGGGTCTGCCGAGGCTGTCTAGCTTCCTCCCTCGCCACCGGATCCAACTCACCACCAGGTAGTGATCAGTTGACAGCTCAGCCCCTCTCTTCACCCGAGTGTCCAAGACATACGGCCGGAGATCAGATGATACGACTACAAAGTCGATCATTGAACTCCGACCTAGGGTGTCCTGGTGCCACGTGCACTTATGGACACCCTTATGCTCGAACATGGTGTTCCTTATGGACAGACTGTGACTAGCACAGAAGTCCAACAACAGAACACCACTTGGGTTCAGATCAGGAAGGCCGTTCCTCCCAATCACGCCCCTCCAGGTATCACTGTCGCTGCCCAAGTGAGCGTTTAAGTCCCCCAGCAGAACGATGGAGTCCCCAGTTGGGGCACTTTCCAGTACCCCTTCCAGGGACCCCAAGAAGGCCGGGTACTCAGCACTGCGGTTTGGCCCATAAGCCGAAACGACTGTGAGAGACCTATCCCCGACCCGGGGGCGCAGGGAAATGACCCTCTCGTTCAGTGGGGAGAACTCCAACACATGGCGGCTGAGATGGGGGGCTATGAGCATGCCCACAGCAGCCCGCCGCCTCTCACCATGGGCAACTCCAGAGTAGAAGAGAGTCCAGCCTCTCTCAAGGAGTTGGGTTCCAGAGCCCAGACTGTGCGTAGAGGCGAGCCCGACTATCTCTAGCCGGTACCGCTCAGCCTCCCGCACTAGCTCGGGCTCTTTCCCCCCCAGTGAGGCGACATTCCATGTCCCTAAAGCCAGAGTCGTTGTCCAGGGATTCGGTCGCCGGGGCCCCCGCCCACGACCGCCACCCAAACCACAAAGCACCGGCCCCATCTGAACCCTCCCGCGGGTGGTGGGCCTACGGGAGGGCGGGCCCACGTCGCTCCTTCAGGCTGCGCCCGGCCGGGTCCCGTGGGCAAAGACCCGGCCACCAGGCGCTCGCCTGCGAGCCCCAACCCCAGGCCTGGCTCCAGGGTGGGGCCCCGGTAACGCCGTTCCAGGCGACGTAAATTTCCTCGATGTATCCTTCTTTATTTGGGGCTTTGGAACCGCTCTTGGTCTGACCTGTCACCTAGGACCTGTTTGCCTCGGGAGACACTACCAGGGGCATTAAGCCCCGGACAACATAGCTCCTAGGATCACTCAGGATCACTCACCTGAGTGATAAATTAAATATTTAATTATTGTTTAAATAATTTAGAAATACTAATGTTGCAATCGACAGTGTCAAAAGCTTTTGACAAGTCTAAAAAAAATTGAAGAGATATCTTTTTGTTGTCTAGTGCTGCAGAAATTTTATCAACAAGCTGCAAAAGAGCCATTTCTGTTGACATTCCTTTTCGAAAACCATATTGATGGCTATACAGTATGTTGTTCTCATCCAAATGTTTTTTAATTCTTGAATAAACTAGTTTTTCTAAGACTTTTGAAAAAAAAAAAGGGTAAAACAGATATGGAATGATAATTTGTGAATTTGCTGGGATCACCTGATTTAAATAGCGGAATAACTTTAGCTAATTTGAGGTCACTTGGCACAAGACCTGTCTTTAGGGACAAAATTAAAACATGGGTGAGGGGTTCAACAATACAGGAAGCTATTTCATTGTGTCCTGCAGTGGAATCTTTCATTCCTAGTATGATGTTATGGACTTCTTTGGAACATATCAGATCGATTGTTATACACAGAGTGGCGACACTCCCATAGGACTCCATTGTAAAAAATGGCGGACAGAATTCTGGCCAACTTCCGGGTTATGGAGCCCTCAATAGTTCCAAACATTCCTCCTGTGGCATTGGACCACGTTTATTTCTATGGCCGCACGGCGAGAAACTCCTGAGGTAAGCTGTCATTAAGTCATTAAGGGTGTTTATTATATCGGAAGTCCTTTATTATGTAGATATCAACATTTCTTGGTATGTTCACAATGTAATTATATTTTTTGAGCCAGGAATTATGATTTTTTCAGCCATTGACTGAAGTTCGTTAGTTTGACTTTGCCAACTCTGGAGGTTTAGTCCCTAACATTTGTTGTATTCTTGTTTGAGTAATAAATCACAGACCAATTGCACATAGTTAGGATGATTACCAACGGGTTTTATTTAGATTTTATCATCTGAACCTGACAGTGTTAGCTAAGCGTAATGTAGTCAGTTGGGGTAAATTAATTGGTTTCAGATGCTGAATATGAATAAGTTGGCATTTTGATTCATTAGATTTTGGGATGTATTAACTTTAAATAATAGGATGTGTTGGTGGCTGGTGGTCGTGGCAGCTGCTAGCAGCTGGCTGCAGCTGCTGGAATAAAAGTCCACTGGAGGCTGCTAGTGGTCGACAAGGAGTGGAAAGACCCTGCCTGATTTCAGGCAGTGGAATTTGCATTTAAAAAGTTGTGGACGTATTTGTGCCTGCAGTAAATCTATTAATATGTATTTATGGCTTTTTTTCTTAACCATTTCATAGGCCCACCTTAGTCCTGCTGTCCTAATGCTGGAATATGGTCTCTGTTAAGTCAAATTGTTTATGCCAAATATATTATTTTCTGGTGGTGAGCCTTCATACTTTGTCTTTTCAATTTTTTCTTGTTCTCACAGACACACACTTGTTGTTGTCACATTCATCATTTAAATAAAATGTTTAATTGAAAACCACATTGTTTATCATTATTGTCCAATGCCAGCAAATAGCCTATATTAATCTCATATACATAAGAGATGTGTGCTGCCCCCTCTGGCATGCATGGCCTGATGGTGGCAGTATTGTGACAGTGGTAGAGTGAGTTGATCGCTCCGTGGAAACAACTGGAATTGCTGCTTCTCTCAAAGAGAATATATGCCTGTGACTATATGTTAATTGTATGCGTTGCCGTTACTGCCATGTTTGTGTCAAAATGAACATCGTTTGATGTTGTTATCGCAATAGCAATGCTAATTTATGTTAGCCCGTCTATGAGGTTTTACATTATACGTTAGCATTAAGCGAGCGGCATTTATGCTTAGCTCTAATGGCTGTGATACAGCCTGTGTGTGTTTTGAACATTGTTTCAAACTATGTGGGTTTGATTTTCATTGGAGAACTGACATTTATGTATATAAAGTAATTCAATAACAGTTGTAAATGTATTTGTACGGTTTATTTTAATATTTACCGTTAAAAAGCAAGTTCACTGCTGTCTGTTTCATAGAAGAACGTGACAGTGCAGGCTGTGTTTGGAGGCTTACATGAACCACGTGACCGCTCTGGCGGCAACATCAAAAGCTGTTGCAACTCTTATCTCTCTATGGCACTGGAACATATGCTTGTCACAAACCATCACAGACTAATGTCTCAATTTTACTATTGAGACTAGTAACAATCCTAGTAGAGGTAAAGTCAATGTCAGGCCATTTTGTCACAGATCCATGATAAAGTAAGAGAAGCTTCAGAGTTTCAGTGATGATGAAACTAGGACTGATAAGCTTGTTACTCTGGCAACATGGTGTTCCTGATATCCCCAAGGACACAGCTGGGGCATGAGGTAATATCATTTATGATTTGTAAGTCATAAAAGATTTGTCTTGAAAACATCTTAAAAGAGTATCTGAAAAGCCAGCTAAGATTACTAGATCTGGACCCAGCTGCAGTTTTGCACTCTTGTTAATAGGGGTTAGGGTTAGGGTAGGGTAGGGTATATTTTGTGCTTTTTTATGCCTTTGTTGAGGTAGGACAGTATTAGAGACAGAAAATCAGTGGAGAGAGAGAAGAGGGTGACATGCAGCAAAGGGCCACAACAAGTCAGCAGCTACAGTTAGGACTATGCCTACTTGGGCTGCCCTCAATGGAGTGCTCCACACTCTGGCTCATGTTAAGAACCCCCACCCCCAGTTACCACATTCTGGTTTCTCTCATAAAATAAAGTCTTGACCACACCCTGTAAAGTTGAGATATTATTATTATGATTAACTGCCATAAATACAAAATTTAACTGAACTTAGGAAGCCTTGCCTTACCTCAGGAGTCTTACCTTCCTTCTGTGCTATGACAGCTTTCAGAAAATATCAGCACATAATATACACTATATGTGTTTTGTGTCAAACATATAGAGAGGTGGTTAATTACTATAAGCTGAAACTGTACTAGGAGCCTCCCTGAAGCTCCCACAGCAGGATCTGGATTTCACATAAAAAGATGGTTTTAAGGTTGACAGGACTGAACCCACTCTTCACACAGGGAGGCAGGCACCTTCGCAACACTGTTTTCTATGGTGAAAATAACAAGAATGAAATGATTAAATGGTGATGTGTGTCCTGCACTGTGAAATCTGCTATCAGCTGCCTGCTGACTTCCATCTCAGGACAGTTATGTTTAACTAATGTCAAACTCAGCAGGAGGTGAAATCTGGAAAAGATTAACGAATTGTTGTGACCGTATTTAATTTTTAGTATATGACTGTAATTATCTCACACTGTGCTGTTGCTGGGCTGCACATCTTCAAACCATTTAAAGAATTGATTTTCAGATTTTACATGTCTGCTTAACATCTCAGAGCAATAACCACAAAAGCAACTGAAACATGATAAAACATGACGATGAAAGTGATTGATTTTTTACCTGCAGCCTCAAATTTTAAAACAAACATCAAACAACAACATCAAAACAAGGAACCAATCTCATCTTAACACCGACTGTAACTATAATAACACATATTGTGATGAATATCACAATATATAAGTGTGAATATCAGATATTTACTCTGTAGTTTGCTTGTAGCCACAAACCTTAACATACTGTAATGTCTCTGTGGTTAGATGGAGCTGAGGCATCAGAGCTGCTACCATCATGAAAGACTGTGATATGCAGATGTCCCACAGTGTTGGTCAGTACAATGTGCTCTATCTAAGGTCTGAACTGGGTAAAATAACAATAAAATTTTAAATACTCACGAAATGAACTAACACTGTCAACAGTGAGTGAAGGGGCCAGTGATGTCATGACCAGCTAGCCCATTCTGTTATGATACAGTTTTGTGAGTCAGTGTAGTGTCCAGTCTGCCCTCAGTCCTACAGAAGAACAGTTTTCTTCAGAGCTTCAAGTTACACGACAGCTCCCATCAAGCATCACAGAAACACAGAGATAACTGAAGCTCATAACACCATTCCAAGACTACCACTCCCAAGAAACCATGTACAACAGCAAAGACAAGAAGCAGAGCAACTGGGGTGACTTTCCACCTCTGGAGACGTTGATCCAACCATTGTCTATACTCTGTGTAGGGCTGTGGGGGGCTGGATCCACTTCAGGTTCAGGTTACTTTATTCATGCCTGTAAGCAGATTTGCTTTGCAATGAGTTGTTCATCCATACATACATTCACAGACATACATACATTTACATCTACGGGCAATTTAGAGTCACCAATCAACCTAGCTTGCTGGACTGTGGGAGGAAGCTGGAAAACCTGGAGAGAACACACACAAACACATGGAAGAGTAAGGAGATGTGGTTTGATGCCAAGTTCAAAACCTATGATACTAGCAGTGCAGTATAATTTTGTCTGCTCCTATTGGCTGTTGCTCAGCTAGTTATGTCAGTAGCTTGAGGCCTATCTCATAACTAATGTTACAGCCTGGCTGTATTATTAATACTATTAAACCATGTCCAGTTTTTTCCTGTGCAGTGTGTGTATGACAGAGAGTGAGCTCGTGAACTGTCATTATTTGTTGCATTTTGTAGTCTGGCCCTGGTGTCTTGCACTCACTCTGTGTTTCAACAGATCTCTTCAGAGCTCCATTGCCTTGTCTTGCCTCTTTTCTTCCCTTCCCTCCCCTCTCCTATGCTTTATTCTGCTCTTCTAGGAGCCTTCCATACCCCTCCTCAGGGTCCCTCCTGATTGGCTGGATTTGTGGACCTGACCAGGTGAGTAGTGGCTGCTGATTGGCTGTCTAATATAGTTTTTATGAATTTTTTAAACAATAAATTCCATTGTCTGAACCAAATCCTCAGTGGTCTAATCAATCAATCACCATTTTGGCAAAACCATCAACAACATTCAGCAGTCAGACACAAGTTGCAGAGTTCAGCTTTGGCAAAACTCGAAACACAGTTTTACATTGTGCACCATTAAGCACTTGCATAATGGTAAATGCAGGTTGTAGAAGTTATAAGTGATGGCAGCTAGGTGTCACGTAGAGACAATGTATCAAAACTGTTCACACTTGTTTGTAAGCTCTGAATCCAAAGATTAAATTCTTTATTGCTTACAGTACATGTAGTGAATGATGAGTGGTGTCACTTTCTATTCTGATTGGCTTGTATATGATGTGAAAATTTTGATTTTGAACACAGATAAAACTGTTTTTGAGGTGTGTATTTGTTTTTGCAAGGAGAGTCAGAGGTTTGATGAAAGTAGTTTAACTACTGATTTTGTGTTCACAGTTTGGAGAAAAGGCAAATGGAGTTTCAAGAGATGTCGGCCTGCATTTCAAAAAGCCTGGATTCTTCCCTGCTCTGGTCACAGGTCTGGCCAACAGCATCCTGGTTCTGTCTCCAGCCCAGGGGTTAGGGGGGTTAGAGTAACCCTAACCCTAACCCTAGCCATGCTCAGCCTATGGTGTCATGTGGGTTATAAACAGTTTGGGGTTTGCTCTTGTGTTTGCAAATAGATTGATTATCTTTGTAGGAACTGCTGCATCTGTAGGGGTGAACTGCCATTTTATTCTTAAGGATTAGTTGGTAATTTTTGTGGGCATAGTTCAGCTCAGAGGCGCTATTGTCATCTTGTGTGTTTCTTCCTCTTATTCATCTCCTGTGGCAAATTTTGATTTGACCCAGGACCCAGGTGAATTATATATCAAGATGTGTGGCTTGATTGGGATCAGTGTACTATTACTCTTCTCTACAAAAACAAAAAATGCAGAAAATTCCCACTGAAAATGAATATGAGGGGGTGAAAAAATGGACACAGTTTTCAACTTTTTTCAAACGTCTACTGCTCTGGCATACCTTCACCTATAGAATGTAGAATGTAGACACAAATCTTGTCTATTGATAAGGATTCTACGTGTTAATGGGTTTTATATCACTTTTCAATGAATATGGTCATATTTGGAGGTGTGTAGTAGCACCCTACATGAACTTTTTGGATAAACTTTATTTTGGAGTAGTTTTAATGCAGCATAATTTTTACTTTTACTTGAGTATATTTGTAAAAGGAATGGTACTTTTACTCCGTCACACTGAGCTACAGTCCACTCACTACTTGCTACTTATTTTTAGCGATCTGTCCAGAGAATGATCTGTTTGTTTTGTTTTGTCGGAGAGACTTCCAACAGAGGCCCTGTGATGTGACTGCATCTCACCAATAACATGTAGCCACTAGCAATGTTTGACTCCTTTTCACCAATCGACTTGCCCTGCATGTACTTTTACTGGCCCGCTCTGCTGTCCTTTTTTTTTTTTTAAAGGAATGGAGTTGCCAATAATGTAACTTGCAACGTAACTAAATACTTCTGAAAAGGAGTAATCAGAACAGTAACTTGATTAGACTACTATTAAACGGAGTAATCAGTAGCCTAATTTAAATATGTTTCCAGAATAATTTGCCCAGCACTTCTTCTTGATCCTTGTTCTTCACAATGCATAATCAACGTAATATGTTTAAGAAGAAATCTTTGTCCTTGTAGTGTAATTTTAAGACTAGTAGGCTACATTTGATTTGTATAATCTCCCCAGGACTTTAGGCCTCAGTGGAAACACAGACAACAGTTGGCCACAGGGATCTTTTAGTTCTTGAAAAGAAAGTTCTAGGAACTAAAAGTCCCTGGAACCTTTGGTGGAAAAGCGCCTAAAGATGTAGGACCTCATCATACCCATGCAAGTGTTGCCCCTGTCTTTACAAGACTACATTGCAATCCAGAGGCAGAAAACATAAATATTTCTGGCTATCCGTCGCACTCATAATCACAGCGAATGGCAACCACATGTGAGGAGAGAGGTAATTTTCGAAGACACTTTGATTCTTAAATGAACATTTTGTTGTTAGCTGTTGTTGGTCCTACGGCTGATCGTGAGGTGGAGGACACCTGTTGCCTGGGCACATCCATGCTCATGTATTTGTTGCACTTTGTAGTCTGGCTTTGGTGTCTCACTTTCTCCGTGTTTCCACAGATGTCTCCAGAGCTCCATTCCACTGCACCAACTGCACCAACACCAACAGCTGCCTCCATCACCTCCTTTCTCCTGCTGTTAAACCGGTCTACACTCCCTGCTCCCGACCCAGTCTGCCATCCAGTAGTCCCATGAAGCTGGCCTTGACTTTTTCGTTAACTGACTGATTCCATTTCCATGTTTTCCATATTCCATGTTGTAAATTGTCTTCTTGTCTGTATACAACATCTATTGTACATCTGCCCATCCTAGATGAGGGATCCCTCCTCTGTTGCTCACCCTGAGGTTTCTCCATTTTTCCCTGTTAAAGGGTTTTCTTGGGAGTTTTTCCTCAGTCGATGTGAGGGTCTAAGAGCAGAGGATGTTGTCATAATGCTGTGTAAAGCCCTTTGAGACAAACTGTTTGTAAAAAACAGGCTATACAAATAAAATTGCCTTGCCTTGCAACTAACACAACAAACTGTGAGACGATCTCAAGAACTGCTTCAGATTCAAGTTGTGGTTAGTTGCAAGGCAAGGCAATTTTATTTGTATAGCCTGTTTTTACATCCAGTTTGTCTCAAAGGGCTTTACACAGCATCATGACAACATCCTCTGCTCTTAGACCCTCACATCGACTGAGGAAAAACTCCCAAGAAAACCCTTTAACAGGGAAAAAATGGAGAAACCTCAGGGTGAGCAACAGAGGAGGGATCCCTCATCTAGGATGGGCAGACGTGCAATAGATGTTGTATACAGACAAAGAAAACAGTTTACAACATGAAATACGGAAATCATGGAAATGGAATCAGTCAGTTAATGAGAAAGAAAAATGATGAAGGCAGCTCCTGGTGGGCAGGGAGGGAAGGCCAGCTTAATGGGACTACTGGATGGCAGACTGGGTCATGAGCAGGGAGTGCAGACCGGTTTAACAGCAGGAGAAAGGAGGTGATGGAGGCGGCGGTTGGTTGGTTGGTGCAGGGGGATGGAGCTCTGAAGAGATCTGTGGAAATACAGAGAGAGTGCGAGACACCAAGGCCAGACTACAACGTGCAACAAATAATGGCAGTTCAAAATGTGAGGGGAGAGGAGAGGAGAGGAGAGGAAGGATAGGGCTCCATGTAACCTGATGTGTCCCCCAGCAGTTTAAGCCTATAGCAGCGTAGCTATAAAATGGATCAGGGCTACCTGACCCAGCCCTAACTAAAAGCTCTCTCATAGAGGAAGGTCTTAAGCCTGGACTTAAATGTAGAAAGAGTGTCTGCCTCTCTGACCCATGGAGAGAGCTGGTTCCATAATAGGTAACTGAAGGCTCTACCTCCCAGTCTGTTTTTAGAAATACTGGGGGTCACTAACAGACCTGCATCCTGGGAGCGAAGTGCTCTGGTAGGACAGTATGGAATAACGAGGTCTTTCAAATAAGTTGGAGCTTTGTTATTAAGAGCCTTGTAAGTAAGTAGAAGGATCTTGAAGTCTATTCTACATCCTACAGGAAGCCAATGGAGAGAAAGCTAGAATGGGAGAGATGTGCTCCCTCTTATTAACTCTTGTCAATACCCTTGCTGCAGCATTCTGGACCAGCTGGAGACTCTTCAGAGAGGTTTCTTGGGCATCCTGACAAGAGAGAGTTACAGTAGTCCAGCCTAGAAGTAATAAATGCGTGGACCAGTTTCTCAGCATCACTCTGAGAGAGGATATTATTGGGCTCTAGGGGAGGTAGATTTGGGTATCGTCAGTGTAACAGTGAAAGGAAATGTTGTGATTTTGGATAAATTGGCCTGGCAGAAGCAGATAGATGGAGAAGGACTGAGTATGGAGCCTTGGGGGACACCACAGGAGATGGAGGCTGAGGAAGAGGGTGAATTCCCAATGTCTCTGATTAGGTTTGATTCCCATGCTGATATCTGTCATACCCCCAGCAGTGGCCCCCATGGCAGTTTCTGAGGAAATTTGTCCTTGGTTCACTCTACAGTTTGGTTCTTACACTTTGGTAATACGTTACCTGAATTAGGGCCTGATTTATTAAAGGTTTGCATGTGTGACATGTGCCAACTTGATTGCATGCGCAAACACATGTTGAAGCTGATCTATTAACCAGGCAAACAGAGGATTGCGTCTCTCAAATGGGCAAAATAGCATGTGCAATCCATTTGCCTTGATGAATATGCCAATATGAGCGTTTCCGCCAGAACGCGCAAAATAGTGGGAGGAGTAGGTGCAAACGCAACGTGAACTACCAAACCTGAAGCAGATTGTGGTGGCTGTTTTTGCGTCTTTATTCAGCACATTTGAAAGTCAAGTCTTAACTGACACAGCTTTGTGCACAGATGGCTGTGCTCATTGATTTAATACCTGCCATGGCAAAAGTTCTTATATCTCTGCATTTCCTTGCATCTGGGTCATTCCAGAGAACTGTAGCAGTTTTTCCAGGTGTGTTAAAAGTCCTTTAAGCACTGTTACGCACGCCGCACCAGTGCCCAGTGAATTGAATTATAGCATATAAAATATTTTTTTTCATGATTTTTTTCCTTGTAAATGTTGTGTTTTGAGCATATGGATACATTTTCACAGCTGTTTGCTGCTGATGTGTGTGTTTTGTTTATAAAAACATAAAAATATATTACGATCTGCTGCAGTAACGTTGGCTACCTTATGAAATAATGCTGGGGGCTGGGTGGTAGACACCAGCTGTACTCAGAGACTCATTCCAACCCTAAGATCTCCAACCCCGGGCATATTTGGCAGATGGCAGCAGCCCCTTTATGGTTCTTTTCCACTCTTTTCAGCCACATGGGATCCAGTCCCAGACCACAGCTACAGTCAGGGATTTCAGGGCTCCCATCTGGCCGGCACAGGGCATATTTGTCGGACGTACTCCAAATACAGGAATTTCATCTCTATCTAAACTGCCCTGATCACACACATCAGCGGCAAACAGCTGTGAAAATGTATCCATATGCTCAAAACACAACAAGGGGAAAAAAAGATTTTATAGGCTATAATTCAATTCACTGGGCTTTTATTTTGAAGTTCAGACATTCCGGTCTGTCATCAGCATGAATATTTTATAAAAACAAAATATAAATGAAAAGAGGAATTTTGTATCAAAATTGAATGTTATTTGATTTTGGTTTCCTCGTTTTTTCATTTTAAAACCAAAAACCATAAAACAAAAAAACCAGCCTGAATTTTCGTTTTATGGTTTTTGGTTTGAAACAGAAAACCAAATTACCAGCTTACTTCCGTTCTCTGACGGTATGGTTTAAAGGAAAAATCAAACTAACAAAACGTACATGGACCCTTTTCATATACACTATATATCTATGTATATTTAAAGGAACTTGGGGCAGGATCAAGAAATAAGACTTAATACTGACATGACGGCCGTTGTGCCTTACCTGCAGCCATCGGGTAAGGCACAACGGCCGTGCACATGAACTCTTCACGGCAGTGCAGCTGATGCTGTGGCACGTTACTTACGTTACTTACGTGATACTTTAAGTGACACTTTATGTGATACGTTACTTTACTGGCTGTTCATGGGACATGGACGGGAATGAGATGAGAGCCGGTGCTGTGTATATTTTTAACAATTCGGTTTCAGACTAAAGGACCATGGAAAATGCGCAGTCTGTAACGTTGTAATGTTCCACAGTGGTGGACTAAGTTACGAATACAAATACGAATACGAATTACTTTATTAATCTCCAAAGGGAAATTCATTTGTCTGTCAGCTCATCAACCATTTGCAGAAGAATGAAGAAGCCTGATGGCTGAAGGTACAAAGGATCTTCTATATTTCTCCGTCCTGCAGTGAAGAGAGAGGAGCCGTCCACCACCGCTCTTTTCTTGGTCCATCAAGGTGTCATGAAGAGGATGATCTGAGTTGTTCAGAATGGCCTCCACCAGCATATATCTCTCCACCACATCCTCAGTGAGTCCATCAGGGAGACATGACTGAAGTCAAGTGCCTCAGGATGTTTAGTCTGTATCCTAGCAACGACTTCATGGAGAACTTCACATGGAACTTCAGCAGTAGTCGTTGGTGGGATGTACACAAGTATTGTTTTGATTTGAAAAAATCTCTATACTTCCTGAGTCTTCATCTATATCTCCAGCTCCTCATCACTCTTGTTGGGCAGAGAGTTGATATTTTGCATGATGACTGACAGCAGAAAGGACCTACAGTACATCTCCACTTCCAAGCCTTCAACCTCTGCACCACCAACACAGCAACCATGAAAGCACCTCCTCATCCCAGCTGGAACAGGGTGGCATCCTCCAGACTTGCTCCATTTTCAATGACAGAAGCTCCTCTCCTGAAGAATCTCCTCTCCCCACAGAAGTGTCCATCAGTAGTTGACAAAATACGACAAAAACATACAAAAACACAACAAAAATAAAGCAAAGGTTGAGTAAAAACTGAGCTACTAGACTTTGCTGCTCCCAGCTGAAGCGCATGTTCTGGAATGATGATGACATGAAGTTATGCATGTTAGGTCACCCCGAGTCCTCGGCAATCTCGTATGATTTTAAGATCAAGCTCTTAATATGACCTGTAGTGTTTTCTTACCTGGTTACAAGGAAATGAACCATGTCCGCATTTGTCTGCAGTCCCAGTTCAAGCTGAAGCTGCCTCCATGACTCCAGTGCAAATCCAATATTTATTCGGGTGCCAGACCGGCTTTTGTTGTAATTGCATTTTGATTGACGAGATGCCGCTGATAAAACTTTCATTTTCTTCGCTTGTCTTCTTCCTCTATCAAAAGTCGTCGAGAACATGCGTTCAGCGTCATCTGACTTCACATCCGCAGAACTGCGCGGGAAATTCGGACCCAGAATTGTAGTACATTATGCAGCACACAGTCTGTTCAAGGCAATGGAGAGATAGGTGGGTGGGCTCATTGTTTTTGGTTTTGAACGCTTCATCACCAGCATTAGCATTAAAAAAAATTTAAAATGCATGTTTCCTTTTTCACAAATCCTGCTCCAAGCCCCTAACTTTTTGACTGTTGCAGGGTTTTGCCTTTTTGTTTAGTCTTATATTTTTTATAGTGAACACAAACAAACACTGTTGCAACCTCCGGAGGCAGATGTTGGCGAGTGAAGGAATGATGTTTGAAACTAAACTCACAGCTTTTCTTCTGTACTGATGCTGATGCCAACCACATAGAATTGGAACAATATTCACATAACTTCTTCAAGTTTGGTCATTGTGAAGTAACAAAACTAAAAGAAGGTATCACAGGTGTAGTGTTATGGGTTATGTACCAGAATATGAATGTGCATAAATGGAACTATGTGTTAACAGGAAAACTACCAACAGGGGTTATGTAATTGTTTGGAGCAGGTATTGTGATATAATAATGAGCCTCAGAGCCAGTGTGACGAAGCCTGACAAGCTACTATAGTGTTTTAACAAGGCAAGGCTTTAGGTCAGGGCCACAGTGGGTCTGCAGGGCCACCAATTCACTCATCTGTGCAAATCAATAGCGAGCGGGAGAACAGATAATAATGGAACAAATGAAAGGGACTCCTCAGTATGACCACAGCTGTGTTGGAACAGTGAGTATCTGGAGGAGAGCATGATACCAGTGCTTTAGGTAATAGACTTAGCCCTGATATGAAATTCCAGTTAATAGTCTGATCCAGTCCCCTGCTTGCTGTTGCCAGGTTATAGCCCTATCCCTACCACAGCCTATTCACAGAGATAATAAACGAGCATGGTGATGGGCTGTATATCTCCCCTCCGCCTGATAAGACGCCGGCAGGGAAATGAAATTCTGCTTTTGCAGAAACATTATGATTTATGGATCTGGAGCACAGCGCTGGTGGTCTGGATACTGTCCACGGGCAGCACTATCTGTGTGTGTCCCTGTGTCGGGAGAGTAATGTGTGCATGTTTATGTGCACCTACTGTATGCATGTATGTGCTGACAGAGTGTCCCCTGTGTGTGTGTGTGTGTGTGTGTGTGGTGTAAATCACTGTGTGCAGTTAGGGTTTTAATTTAATCCAGGTCTTCCCACATCATCTGACTGTGATTATTATTCTATATTATTCTATGGTGATAATAGTAATAATCATAATAACCACACCTTGTTTAGGGTTCACTGATTAGATGTAAAAACACACTTGTATCAACTTGGACAAAACTATTAATAATTGGTCTTTATTACTAAACATATACAGTTATAGTGTATTCATTTTATTAAATCCAAAATAAACACCACACAGACACTTTTTCACCAAATTACTCTCTGATTAGAAACCAAATAGAGGATCCTAATACACTGTCACAGTGGATGCAGCTCTATAGCCTATTGAAAGTAATGGGTTTGTGTGCACAAAAGATGATACATCTGAACGCCCCCCATGCACACACACTTTTTCACCAAGGCGGGGGCCAAAATCACCCAGGTGGTCCACCTTTACCTTAGACAGGCAGGGAAAACCCTGTTATTAGTAAAATGTAACACCATATCGCCTTTACCCTTTTCATGCCATACACCCCCTAGCAGCAGTTTGTGCACCATTGTTTGGGAATCCCTGCTCTATCAGACATAGTAAATATGTAACAAGTAGACTCTGCAGATGATGTTATAATAGACACCACAATTATATACTTTGTTGGACAACACAGGTTATAATTTCTCTTAATAATAGTGACATTAAACACTGAGAGCTCAGAGACAATGTATTATTATTATTATTATGTACAGGTATTTAAGGTTCCCTTTCTTTCTTAGTCATTTGTTTTTCATTAGTAGAATACTTAACCATAATAACATAAGTCAGACCACATCTGGTCATATCTGGATGCTCCTTCACCCTTCCCTCACAACCTGGATGTTGTCTAAACTCCTGTGGAGGCTGAACTGATAATTAGAACAATAAAAAAAAGTTAAGAGAAGGTGGCAGCTCACTTTTTGCGGTGATCTGAACTGGAATACTGGGACATGACACCCTACAATGATGAAGAAGAAATCAGAAATCAGAGTACAGTCCTCACTGACTCAGCTTGGTTTGAATCCTTCAGTCTGTCATGGCACATGGACACATGTACTGACAAAGATGACATCACTGCTGATTCAGTGTGATCTGATTAACACTGTATTTCCTCCTATGAAGATCATTGTACCAAAAATTATTACAATGACTATTGAAATATCACATGGTAACATGGGAAATGACTGCAATGTAGTGTATTATTTGGTGTAAGTTTATACCATTTGTGCATGTGTCATTAAAAGGGAAATAACAGAAATCTGTATATACACTAGACACTGAGGTGTTACCAGAGACATGTACACATTAGACCTCATGTATTTTCAGCTCTTCACGTCGTATTAAGGTGATGTGGTGTGTGTGTGTATGTGTGTGTTAGGGCAGCAGCGCTCATTTGACCTCAAGGTCAAACCACTTGATCTCTGACCTCCCTGAGCTTCGCCCTGTCTAACATGGACCCACACACACACACACACACTTTGTTAGGTGACAATACAGAAATATTTATATTAGTAGATAGTAATATTATTAGTAAGTACAATAATAATGAATAGAAATGAAAATGTGCCTCAATGAAATATATCACTTATTATTTAGTAAATGTGTGGTTCGTTGATTTAGTTTCACTGTTTCATTCATTCATTCATTCTATAGCAGCTGACATTCAGGGTCTCCACAGCTTAACCTTTGATCTAAGGAGAGAAAACCCTGAATTCATGAACTCTATCAAAATAACATGTAGGTGACGTCTCATTGCTCCTGTATAGAGCGGCTGTGGCTCAGGAGGCAGAGTGGGTTGTCCACTAATCAGAACATCAGTGGGTTGATCCGCCATCCACATATGTCAGTGTCCATGGGTAACTCCAAATTGCTGCTGATGTATCGTTGGTGTGTAAATGAGCATGTATTAAGTTTTAATATCATATTTTAATCTAATGTCCAAATTTTCCTAATTTCACTATGGATATTTTATATAATGTGTAGGCATCTACATCTAGAGTATGCATAGACATATATGTGTTGTTAATATAAGTACCATACATAACATGCATTTTGAAACTATGGGACATGGTGTATTTCCAGGTCACATCAGAACCAACCAAACAAGAAGACACACACACACACTGGGAACTCACTTGGTCTCATCAATCACACGGAAATACATGATCAAAATCAATATATGCCTTTACAGATTGTGTAAAGTTTTAAATAGATGCATTGGGAAATAAATAAACTCATCAATAATTAAATTGTATTTTTTTTTATAAAGCTGATAGACTGTAGTCTCCTGCTCCTCTTCCTCCAGTGCATGGAAGACTTGCAGTCTCACCTCCTCATTGCTCCTCATGTGCTGCTGAATCTCTCCACCTTGCTTCACTCCCTCCTCCTCTACACCACCACCTTCGCTCTCTGTGCTCCACACCCTGCTTCACCTCCTTCTTCTTCCTCCCCACTTTCACCTTTACTTTCTCTAAACCTCCCTTTCCCTCCTCACTGTTGCCTCTGCTCCCTCTCCTGCACCCTGCTTCACCTCTCTGATCCTTCTGCGCCCCTCTTCTCATTTTTACCTCTTCTCTCTCCTGCTTCACTCCCTCTTCCTCCACCTCACTTTCACCTCTCCTTCTCCTCCACTTCTTTTCCTTTTCACTTCCCTCTTTACATTTGTTCTGCCTCCCTCTCCACATTTCTCCCACTCTTGCCCTCCCTCCTCACTCCCCCTCCTCCTCCTTCACTCCTCATCTCTGTCGCTGTTGGCAGCCTATTTAAATGCTCCATTGGAGAAAGATTAAGGTTTATGCAAGGTCAGTGTGGGATGTGATAATTATAATCACAGCTTTTTGCCTGGCCAATGACGGCCATTTGTTATTCTCAGCTCAGTGCCTTCAGAAGCCCCTGGGGTTGGGGGTGGGGGGTCGCAGGGGGAGAGATGGTGGGAGGTGTTGATGAGAGGCTGGCTGATTTACTGGGCCTCCTCCTCCCCCTCCTCTCACAACACACAGATGCCTGGGGCTCCATGTTTCTCCCCTCAGTCTCCCTCTCCTCTCCTCTCCTCTCCTCTGCTCAGTGTTTCTCTGGGCACATTCCTCCGCCCATCCCCTCTATTCTCCGCTTGACCTTTACTTTTACTTTCTCCTTTCCTTCATCAGACTGAGAGGAGAGGACCAAGTTTCAGGCAAAAAACAGAAATTCCTGAAATAACCATCTTGAACTGGAGAAACCCCTCAGTTTGTTTTCCAAACACATCATAGCCAAATTACCCCCCCCCCCATGCTTGTCTGCCCCCTCCACTCAGATAAGTTTCAGGTTACATACACCTCTGAAGATTTGTGTGAAATTTTGTGATAATTGCTGTCTGAAGAATGGGAAATTGCTAAAGAGTGCTTTGTGAGGTCACACTGACCTTGACCTTTCACATAACAGTTCATATCGTACCTTTGGTCCAGGTTGGGCTAGTTCTGAAGAAGTTCCATCAAGATGTTTCTGCTGTCACAGGACTAAAGACAACCCCACAACATGATGCCTGAATATCACTCACATGGAGGCAGAAAGAAAGGCAGTGTTTCTATCTCAATAAAAAAACATTTTTTCACAATAATAAATAAAATCACAAAAGGTACCAAAAAAGAGTCGAGGCATTTGGGTGGGCTTGAGTACTAACTTAAATGGGGAACACTGCATAGTTTATATAAGCTGTATAGTGTTGTGGCATTTTGTCAGAATTTAGAGTCTGTAATCATTTAACATGAAGAGGAAGTGGTGTAGTTTGTGCAGTGACCATAGTTCCAGTGTTAATGAAAGTTCACAAAAAGAAGTCAAATGCTCAGGGCGACCTGACAGCAGCATGGTGCCTGCACCACATGGGCACACTGAGTCCTCACAGTGAGTCATCTACATTTAACTGCTGTGTTTCATCCACATCGTTTGATCCTGTGGCACATGTTGTTTTTCTACAGTGTGAAGACTCGGTTAAAGTCGTGCAGACATGTGATATTAACATTAATGATGACTGCCTGCAGGTCTGCTGGTTCAGGGCTCACTGCTTGTTTACTTGCCATGCAATGGAGCAGGGGAAAATTAACATTATTAGTCACACCTGTGAATCAGGCCACGCCCACACTCTGGTCTGTGCTGATGCTGCAGGCTGTTAATGAGGCAGAGTTCTGTACAGTGGGAGGAGATGTTGTCTCGCTGTGAACTGCTTGCCCTTTGATAATACTGGACAATTTAGAGCTGCACTGGTCAATTTATTCATGTTAGCATTAATCAAATGATGTGTAATGTGAAAGAAGTCATTCACTCATTCATTCATCTCCAGCTCTGCCCTCCTGTGTTTACCTTAAATATGCCGCATTTTTATTGGATCACTCAAAATACAACAAGAAGAGAGGCTCAGAGTGTTCTCTTTTCTGACCTGTTGTCACTTGTACTTAAGAGAGAAGTCTGAGAAACTTGACTTTGGTCACAGCTCCAGTAACCAGTAAGCCATGACCCATGTCTTTAGTCTGTCCTGAAGATGGAGCTGCTTAAAGTCCGTATTATAACCTCTTGTTTTGTAAAGGCAAGGCTGACTAAAGCTTTTGGCAGGTGACAGTCACCATGACTTCTCCTGACCAGAAACCATGTTCAGCTGCAGAGAAAACTTGTTGAAAACCTGTTGGGAGATCCGCTAGGCTCACACCATGGATGTATTATATGAACTGGATGCCGGATCGAAAATGGCCGCCGTTGATTTCAATTGGAGTTGCTCGCCTGGCGCATACGCATCATCGATCTATTATGCGCATACGCTGAAAAAGTTTCTGGCTTCCGGGTTTACTTCCTACATACTTCATACACATAATTTCTTTGCTGCACAGATCTACAGTTGTATCTACACGATGTTGGTGGTGGTGTTATAAACTCAGCCACATGTGGTTTGTTTTTGTAAGACATACTGTGTGTTTAAGGAAAATTACAGCTCTTTGAATTTCATTTACTTACAGTCAGAAAAAAGCGTCTTCCTTGTCTTTACTGCGTGTGTTTATAGGTAGTTTCATCATCATCATTAAGCCTTCAGGTGGATGTGACTCTTTGTTATTAAACAGTTTAACCCTACAGCATTTCCACAACACGCAGGACGTCAGTGTCCACTCATGCAGCTGTTACACAACCAGGTATTTCAGTACATACATGAATGCCCAGACACTGCTGCAGATATTGGATTTTGGGGGGAAAAAAGTCACAAGCAAGTTTTTCAAACAATTTAATAATGAATGTAAGTGAACATTTAGCGTAGCATACTGTACACTGAACACACACTGACGACGTGCTGAGGAGGAGAGACGATGGTGAGGACGTCCAGGACGGTCCTTCTCCTCAGGCCCGGGTGGAAGACAGGGAGCAGGCTGCACCATCTCAGGCCACAAACACCGACCCATGGAGGCCAAGTCTCAGTTTACATTTTACCACCGAGGATATTAAGCCGTAAAATAAATTAACGTGGACGTTGTGAACCGAGGAACAGGTGTTGAACATCAGCCGCGATGAGACACTGCTAACACACACATAAACACACAGCATGAATGACTTACCAAGTTAAAGTTGTTGAAAAATGTGAGTTTAACAGGACCAGTCGTGTAAAACCGGCCGGTGTCACATTAGTAAATCCAGTTATTACGATGCGATCTTATCAATGAAAACGTTACGTTTAAGAATACGAGCTGACAAGAGACTGACAACAGACATTAAACATCATAAAGTTAAATTAACTCCATGTGTCCAAATGAAAACTCACCTTTGAGTCGTTTTTTCACCTTCTGACTGAGTTTTGTGCCGAACAGAGTCCTCGTTAAGTTTCAGCCATCCTCGTTCCCGAGACACAACACGACCGCGCTTTGTGAGTGCCCGCGCACAGCTGTGACGTCACCATGGGAAAAGAGACTTTTCTGGGGCTTTTCTGGCCTTTTGAAAACTTTTTGATGGATGAAAGTCCATGACTTAAAAATATTCAATAGAAAGATCAGTAATTAACGGTGGTTACAGCTGGAGGTGTCCTGTGAACAGTTTGACAGCCGTCTCTTTTACTATTGCGCTCTATGGGAAAAATGCTTTTTGGGCCCATGTGGATTTTTTGTTGCAATACCACGAGTGGCCACTGGGAAAAATCGGCGTGTCGGCTGAGGGGCGGCGCCGTATCCAGTTCTTATAATAGATGCATGGTTCACACTGGCCGCGGAAGCGCTGCGAAGCGCCGCGCAACGAAAATCGCGCGTGAGCCGGAGCCCTTCCGTTCACACCAGACACGCTTCTGCCCCTCAGCTGTGTGTGTGTGTTCATCTCTCTCGCGCTCTTTCTATCTGTTTAGATACTGACAATTATATAAACGCACACAAATCCCATTTGTCAATCGCGGTGTTTTATTTTGAAAATCGTTTTATTATGAAAATTGACCGGATTCTGTCGTTTTTTCTTTTGCCCATTCGTTGTTTGACTTCCTGCCCGGCTCGACGATCGGTCGCGGCCCGCGCACGAAACAGACCAGACACCGAAACGATTGCTGCAGGGCGCGAGCCGGCCGCGGAGGTGCGCGCCGCGGCGCTGATGGTGTGAACAACACAATCGGTTAACATCGGCGCCGAAAGGAAACTGGCTCCGCGTCTCGGCGCTTCGCGGCTATTCGCGGCGCTTCCTCGTCCGGTGTGAACCTAGCATAAGAGGAGACTAAACATAGAGGTCAAAGAGCGGGAGCACTGGAAAAACACAAAAAGTTGCTGCTTTTACGATGGATCTGTAAATCAGCGACATGTTTGATCAAATTTATAAGAAATCATTATGTTAAAAGTTCAGCTTGTTGTGAACATGAAATTTAATTCCAGATTAATTACATATATTATTCTAGTGTCCAGCAGACTGTCTCCAGGGAGCTTCCTCCGTCCTGGGAGCTGCCCAGAATAGCCCCAGTTTAAAAACTCTGGACACTGGGATTTAGCAAGTACAAACTCAGTCTGTAGCGGAGCCCCTGGGAGCTAACCAGTGCAGCAGTTTGTGCTGGAGTCTGTGTGACATGGGGAAATTTGGGGTTGCTGCTGTGCTTCACCTGAAGGTTGTTGTGGTGATCTATGGACTCTAACCTGTGGGGTTGTAATCATAGGCCTGTTTCATGCTGTCATGTGCATTCTGTGTTTAGTACATGATGCAGAGCTAACCAATTCTCCATCCATCATCCCTCCAGTCAGCCATGTTTGACTGCTCAGCACGGCTGCTGGGGATTAGATTGGTGGATTTGTCCACCTCAGACTCACTCACTACTTGACTGGTGTTCGAACCTGAACTAAGTGCAGCCAAGACAGAAGAATGAGCAAAGGCCAGGGTCAGACAGGGATTTGGGTGAATGACTCCTTTAAAGCCTCAGCACTATCTGTCTGTGTGGCATTCAGGGGGGAGGGGACTCAGAGGTCTGAGGTCCAGCTGAGAGGACAGTCTGAAGCTATGTCCACACAGCTATGTTTTTTTTTTGTTTTAAAATGCATCTTTTAATACTTTTCCTCCTTACATCTACACAGCTCTGGACTTTCCAAGCACTGTAAATGGAGTCTTTTGGAAAATGGGGGGGGGGGTTTGTCTTTGACACAAGCTTCAAGGACTGCAAGGAAAAAAGGTTGGGAACCACTGCTTTAATTAAACATCCATTGTTTGTTGGTTAATGAAGAACTCTGTTCTAATGTCTGTTGTCCACTGAAGTAACAACTGCAGTGTAGCAGCTGATGGACAGATGATCACTCATTGCTTGACTCATTAGTAAAGAAGCCTCATGGATTAAAGGAGACATATTCTGCCCCTTTTCCACAAATTAATAGTTCCCAGGTGTCTTAAAGACATGTCTGTGACATGCTTCAGTCAAAATACTCCAAGGATCAAACATCACAGCTCTTTTTCATCCACTCAGAACAGCCCTGTTCAGAACGGTCTGTTTGAGTGCCCTGTCCCCTTAAATGCAAACGAACCACTGCTAGCCCCACCCCACCCCACCCCTTCTACTGGTACCAGGTAGGGGTGGTATTATGCAAATTCGAAAACTAATGACATCATTATCGGACAACCAAGGGAACAGCTCAAAAAACCACATGGATTTCAACCTGTGGAGCAAATTACAGATTTGTTTGTCAATTCTCACATTCTGGGGCCAGAAGGCAAGACACACACCCAAATGTATGTTAAAGAGCCTTCATGTCATGTCTTATGTCCCCATAACATCTTCCACACTGACAGTCGGATGTATCCAGAGTGAAATATAGAGGAGGATTAGTGCTCCACCAGCTTCATGTCTGATGTACAGACGTTTCTGAAATCAGATGTCCAAATGTCCATGGTCAGACTTAACTTAATTGGATTCTTGTCCATCAAATTATGAATGTTAGGGGGGCAGGTGGGGACACGTCTTAGCGGCAGGCTGGGAAAGTATAACATGGTTCCAGATGAGCTGTTAGCTGGTGAAAAACACTTCTTCACCACAGAAAAAGGCTGGCCATTGAGGGCTGTGAACTCAATTATTTTGTGTTTTTTTGCCTTAGCCTTTTCACAGTCTCTAGAAAACTTTTTACAGTTTTAAAGTGCCTGTTGAATCAAGACATGCACTCTACGTGCTGTTGTTTTATCCTCAGCACTAGCTGCTATAAAATATATACAAACAAACAAAATATAGACTTATACAAAATAAATCCTGCTCATGGGCTTTTACTCCTGTGTCTGCAGAGCTCCCCCCCTACGCCTGTATTTTGTTTTTTGATGTGGGCTTATATAAAAACTATCACAAATATAGCGATTGGGCGCCATCAAGCCAGAAAAAATAGCAGATACAGACAAAGAAAAGGAAGTACAGTCCAAGTGAAGCGTTGGAGCGTCTGGCCCATACCTGGTGGTCACTGGCAACAGGAGCGTCAAGGGCTATGCCACAGCAAGTAGGAGGGCCGCGGCGATGGAAGCCTAGGGTATGCTCCCTGGGCCGCTGCTCCGGGGTTAGCACCCACGGCGGCTCCACCCACAGCAGTCGCGTTTGCTAGCCTGGCAGCTGCTCCCGTGGACCTGCTTCCTGGGTGAGCTCTTTGGGTGGCAGCTAAAGGTGTTGGCACTTCCATGCTCACTGCGGCGGCCCCGACCCTCCAGCACCCAACTTGGATTGTATTTCCTTTTCTTCACTGATAAGTGTGTATCTGCCATTTCTCCCAGCTTGATGACATCCACTCGCTATCTTGGTGGTAGAAGCAAATACTGTATACAAACAAGAACTTTGAAAGCTGAAGTGGAGAAGGGTTCCATGTGAACTGTGGTAGAACATGGTTCTGTTCTGACAACTGCTGTGAGGGGCAGTTGGAATGTTGTATTTACAAACAGCTTCTGCAACCTACAGACTCTACCTTTAAATGCAGCTTCAATGCTATGACAACCTTTCAGGTGACTTACAAGTTTTGTTGAGTTAAAACTTGCTGTCTTTTTTGCCCCTCTTGGAATCCTTGCCAAACATGTTTAGCAAACTGGCATTGAGGTAAATGGACTTGCACTTATATAGCACTTTTCTAGGCTCTAGGACTGTTATGCCTTTAGAACAGGCATGGCGCAAGGACTTCAATTTTGGATCGGCCAGAGTAATTTTGGATGGGCCACTGAATACAGAAATTAATAACATGCATAGAGTTGGAAATGACTCCTGCCCGACTCGTTTGTCTCTAAATTGTCTTGAAAACACGCAACATTTCTGTTGTGAGACAAGCTTGTGTGGTGAGGCAAGGGAGATCGGGTTTGTTTGGTTACGACAACGCCACCTGGGGGAATTTCACCCCCAGGAAATTCTAATAAGAGTTTTTCTTTTGTTAAAGGAGTAAGGTCACACAGGTTCTCATTATACCACGGGGCAAGAGACAGTTTTCAATTAAGGAAAAAGAATTTTATTCAACAAAAGTAATTTATCAAAAACATACAGAAACAAAATTAAAGTGTCACACACCAGCCCAACACAATAATACCATAAAATTAGCACATACGCAGGGAATGAGGATGAGGACAGGGCTGGGGTTTACCATGCGGCAGGGGGAAACCAAAAAGGGGGATGGGGTCCTGAAACTAACCACCTGTGACACTGCACACTCACACACAGCAAAAGGAAATCATGAAGAAAACACCGCCACCAGGGATTGGACTGCCGCCTTCGGCCCACAGCACCTGACCAATGACAAAGAGGAGCATTAGCAAAAACATGTCATGTGCGCCACACAGGCTGGTGTGGACACATATTTAAATGAAATAACAAAACAAAAGAAAAGAAACCAAATCCAAAGAAATACAAATAACTAAATTAATTGCTAACAAACAAAATATAACCTAAATAAATGTTGCACTTGGCACAAATTAAGGCAACCAATGAAGACAAATTAGTACATAATCGTTTAAAACAGGTGTCGCTACAATTGTCCAAAAGACGGAGCCAAAACAGCAGCGAAGATCCAGGGAGTGGTGGCCGATAGCGGGCCCAACAAATGACCTCCACCTCTGGAACAAGGCACACAAACCTTTTATTTAGTAAATTAAACAATTTAATTAAAACTAATATTTTGGGGAAATGAACTTATACATACCACCTTGCGATGTAACAACGAGGCCCCAGGGGAGAGTGAGAGCCTAACAGGCCGCGGCTCAATTACACGGCAGCCTAAAAGTACACATGAGAATGATCAGCTGGGAACTGAGTGGCAGACTCGATGGGCAGGCAGACAACATCGACCTACCAAACGGACAAGTAACCGGACCCAGAGGGCTTCCAGTGGAGCAATCCGTCTCCCACGGCCCCAGCAGTCGGCCGTGCTACAAGCTACAAAGAGTGGAGATTGCATCACCAATATGCCCTTTACGCACACATGTGAAAGGGAAAAATGGCAGAGTGCATTACCTGTATAGAGGATATTGTGCGCCTCGACGGCGGCCACGCCAAACAAAAGGGCTCTGCCACGCCAGACCACAGCCACCACAGGAGATGGGAGCAGAAAGAGAGTCAGGTATGCCCACACACCTGTATATAACAGTGCGCACGGCGCCGCCAAGTGATCAGGGTGCCCGGCAAGTTGGCACAGTGCCATATAGTGGCCGGGAGGGAAACAACCTCCGGCTACACTTGGACAGTGCGGTGAGCTGCTCTGTCAAAAGTTAATCTAGCTCACCCAGCGGATCTCTCTCTCTCGCGCGCGCTCTCTCTCTCCCTCTCCTACATGGGTTTAACCCCCACTGTATGTTGGGCAAAAGCCTGAATAAAATGCTGGAAAAGCCACATCAAATCATCTGCTGGTAAGCTAAATAACGTAAAATGCTGGCCAAACGTCAACTTTACTGAGAGGATGTAAAATGACCTATTGTGATCGGTCCAGACTTCACACGTTAGTAACCTAATAAATATTATCTTTCTTTTTTATATATCCAGGTTAAATGTTGGATACTTGCTTTAGAGGACGTGGAAGAGCACATCATGAGGTAGGCGTGTGTTGCAATTTCAGGAGCTCTGAGCTGCTGCAAACATTCGAGTTTGGAGAGTTTTTTCTTAGCCCTATATGGTAACTCGCCTGGCTCTGGCCTCAGTGCCCACTGCCCAGTGGTAATGTTAGAGGAGCTGTGTCACTATGCAGCAGCTTCGATATGTTGACCAATCTCAGCAGAGTCATGGAGTGGGGTGGGGGGGTGGAGGAGTACACTGAAAGCATGTATTCAATAGTGCCCCACTGGGGTACTACATCATATTGAAAGCTCCTGGAATGAGCATAATAGGTCTTCTTTAATAATTAAAAATAAAAGTTATGAAAATATGTTGACCCTGTCATTTATGAAGGGCCAGTTGTACAAGTGGTTGGGCCCAGGCCCGTTAGGCCCACCCATAATGCTACACATGCTATATAAAATATGTTTGTCACTTTGTTTCAACAGTTTCACTGTGGTTTGTTTATTTTTGTAACCATAGTAATGTAGTACCAGTGTATGTTGGAAAACAGGTAGAAAAAATTGCCATGCGGTGATCAGCTACGGTCATGTGTTAGCTTTTTCAGTCACCAGCTATTGAGTTGATCGCTTTTCTTTGCCTCTCTTCTAAAGCAACATTTTTTCACAAGATTCCCAGTAAATTTCTTGGATGTAAATTGTTTGTCTCCTGGAGTTTTTCAGGAAGTGTTTAAGATGAACGGGAACATAGCCCATAACAAGGACCACTCAAAGCACTTTCAACTGTATGTCTCTACTGTTTGGGAGAAAGTGATGTGATAACTGGAATGGTGAGGTTGCTACCCAGTGTGTTTCTTCACAAATTTTCAGCTCTCAGTTTATCATCATGTGGATTTATAACAGTTGAGGACATTAAAAATGCAGACAAAAGTATAAAAACCAAAATACAAACCAGGTGACACTGACAGCCAATAGCATGTGGTGTACCAGCAGTTCCCGTGTCCCACTTCATGGGCCACATGCATCAGCTCAAGCCAACACATGCAGCATTTAGCCACTGAGCCACTGAGATTCCAACTGGAAAGCAAACAACTGACTGACAGAGAGCCTATGGATTACACTGCTCTCCTCACACAGCTAATGGTACTAATTCTGAAATGTAATTTCAACTTTTTGTAATAAAATACAAAGGGTTACTGCAGAGAGCCAGAATAACAAGCACCATATCCACTGTCTGATTCTCATCCATCAACTACTCAGACGTGACAAGCCTCATCCTGTATAAGGTCATGTTTTCTTGTTTCTTGTATTTTGACTTCCTGTTTTATTTTGTTGGACATACCCTCTCCTCTTGTTTCAGCTGTATTGACTTCCTGCCCTCATGTTCTCCCATGTTCTGACTTCAGCAGCCCCACCCTGATTGTTTGCACCTGTGGCTTTGTCTCTCCTTCCCCTGTGTATTTAAGACTTGTGCTTTGTGTTTTCATTGCCAGTTCCTTCTTGACAGTTTGTCAAGCGTCCCAGCCATCTTGCATCAAGTCAAGTATAGCTTTTGGTTTGCTTTTTCCAGTTGCTCAGTCGAATAAACCTGGTTCTGCTGCTTCAACCTGAGTCGTGCTCTTGACTCATCTGCCACGACGTGTCAAGGAGAACATTTTACAGACCTGGGGCTGTAGTTTCCCGGCGCAGCACAAGGTAGCACAGGGTGGCGAACCAAGTGCAGTGCTAGTTTCGTGCAGCACAATATGGTGCGCAGTCAGTTTGGCAGTTTGGCACACTGAGGTACACCAAGGTGGGTGTGGGGGCACAGTGGGGGAGGTGTTGACAGATAGTGCCAGATAGTGACAGTTTTGTGCCAAAAGGCTGCACCGACGCTGAAAGCTCGCCAGCTCCAACCTGGTCTACTCTTGGTGCAAGGCAGAGCGCGGCTCAAGTGGTAGTTTGGCTGACCGGCACACAGTGCACACATGTCACCAAAACCTCACAGGCAGGTTTCCAGAATGGTTTGTTTATTTTGTGATCTGTGCACACTACTCATCCTTGTTACACAAGTTTAAATATAAGTTTCTAAATGTGAGCTGGGCAACAGTTATCAGTGTATCAGGACAAACCTGATAATATCTGACAATATCAGTAACCTCCTCAGACTACTTTTGCTTCATAAGTCCATGGAGGTCTTTTCGTGTTACCATAGATTCGGCCACTGTGAGCTTGGACCGCCTGGACCAGAACATCAGTTTCCTCCTGGGAGAAGTTTGGCCGTCTGGTGTCATTGTCTCCTTTGTCCATGGCGAAATATAAAATGACAAAATTACAGTGCACCCGCCTGCAGTGGATTTAAAGGTGAGGAGAGGAGCTCATTTGATTGGTGAAGATCTGAATCGGCTGTGTTGGGAAAAAGGAGGACTTGCACCGGGGTGCACAGTGCACAAAACTTGCAAAATGTGCCTGGACACGCCCCGTTGGCGTGGCGCAGCTGAGCTTCCGCCAGGTCTGCAAAACTAGAGCCTATATTGTGTATTTAGGTCTAGTTTTTTGTTTATAATTGTTGCTATTTTAAAGGTTATTGTAGCTTAACTCAAATTAAATTCAAAGTGAAGTGAAGTCGCATTTATGTTGGTGCAAACCCTCTTCGTCTGTTTGCATTTGCAAATTCAAATACTATTGCAAATACAGCTGCTCGTTGTTTTTGATGGTATTTTTGGGATTCGGATTGGCTAACCTGGGCTTGAGCTTCTCGTTACACTGCCACCTACAGGTTTGGCATGCTCTTGACGATATATACATGGGTTAGTGTAAACGGAGTGTAGTGCAAATGGAGAGGGTGAAAATGAATTTTCACGTTCATGAAAATAGCCGGCCATGTGTCTCAAACACTGTTTACAATATTAATGAGGGACTTGGGGTTCTGTGAACCACAGATTTCCACTGAAACCAATGAACCACCACAATTCACTGTCAGTTGTTGTATACATTAACAGTAGTTAATAATAACAGGGATTAAAATTCTCTGTCGCCATGACAGATTTCCATCACTTTGAGTCCATAGAGCCCATAATATGAGATGATTGATCTAGGCAAAGGTGTTACCAGGACCAACAACACTCACCAGCCAAAAGTTATATTTGTTTTTGTGAATTAACTGATACATGGTAGAACAACAAACATCGTTCACTAGTAGAAGGATGTTGTGCAAGATATAGAGCTGCTGCTTCAAGGATATGGGTGGAGTTTTGCACGGTCATTCAGCCTGAGTGGCAGCGCACCAAAGTCTTATCATGTTAAAGAAAACCTTGTATATGTTTCTGCTCCTCATGTTCCCACACTAGAGAACATGTGTGAGCAACTGCTCTATTTCTCTCCCTCACCTCCAGGGCCTGCCGGTAGGCTGCAGAGCACAAAAGCCTCACAGGTGTGAGGAATAGGTGATTAGGTCTTGATTTGGAGCCAAATCAAAATAAATTAAAATTCAACTAATTGTACACCCCTAACAAGGACCCAGGTCTTTTGGACTGGCAAATAGCCTGTTGTACAGCAATTATGTCTACCAAATTCATGTAGTTTAACATAATTCAGCACGTATTTTATGTTTAAACTTGATTTTCAATTGTGTGGCCCTTCACGTACTTTTTACTAGAATCAGAGTGTAAAAAAAATATTGCCCACCCCGGTCTAGATTATTTAAACTTGATGGTTGCACTACTAGCAGCAGTAGTTCTTAGATTTTTACATATTGTGTTATTCGTTCAGCAGGCGTAAAGTAATGTAACCTTTAACATGTTTTACACATCGCAGACAGAGAATATCATTTGGCTGCGGCTTGAAAAAAAAATTTCAGTCAAAATATATATTTTTTGCTTTAATCCTTGTAATAACGAAACCAAGGGTTTTATGTTAAAGTGCCACATGAATTAATATTATTACCAAGAAGGTATTCCATCATCCAATTGTCAGTTGAATTTCAAAAAGGGCATCAAGAGTCCATGCAAATATGAACACACACACACACACAAAAAAAAAAAAAAAAAAAACAAGATGAGAGGATTTTTTGAATGAATGCTGCAATGCAATGTAGCGATGGGCTTGACCCAAGAAATGTAGACTAGCCTAATCAATTCATCTCCCAGGATTCTCTGAGCTTGTGGGTTTTGACTGAATAAACTTGGCTGCTCTGTGAAACATCTCAACAATGCACTCTCGCAAGATTTGGCACAGATCTCCTAGGTAACCTCAGCTAACGTCTGTGAACGCCCACGCTAACTAATTTTCATAATGATAAACATAACTGTTAGCTGTGTAAATAATTAATGTCAGCAGAAGACGAAATAAATAGCGCACTTTTCTCTACAGACAACTTCCACACACATTCACAACATGAGGTGTGGGGACGGGTAACCACACCCACTTAAGAGACAGGAAGTGTACCATTTCATATCATTGGCACAGCTTGTAATGAGCCATCCTGTCACCATCATTGAGTATCTCTGTCATAAGTGTTAGTGTTGGAGTTAGCACTAGCCCTAGTCTTGAGGTGGGCTTGAGGTGGGCTGCCAGGAAGAAGCTGTGGGTACAGAGAACAGTTGGGCAACAGCTCTATCAGCTATATCAGAACAAGGATCGGCAGTAGTGGACCACAGATTACAGCCCCTACGAAAGCACCTCCCAGACTTGGTGCATACTTGAACAGCTTCGTCCCCATCGACCTGTCAGACTTAACTTCTGTAATCACCTCCTCCAAATCAGCTACATGTCTGCTTGACCCAGTCCCAACAAGACTGCTCAAGGATGTCTTCCCCTTAGTTAACGCACGTCACAGGCTATGTGCCACAGGCCTTTAAGGTGGCTGTCATTAATCCTCTGCTTAAAAAACCCTCTCTTGATCCAGATGCATTAGCCAGCTATAGGCCTATATCCAACCTTCCCTACATCTCTAAGATCCTTGAGAAGGTTGTCCTAATGCAGCTTCATGAACACCTGCACAGTAACGAGTTCTTTGAAGCTTTCCAATCTGGATTTAGGGAACACCACAGCACTGAAACAGCACTGGTCAAAGTTTCCAACGATGTTCTTATAGCTTCCGACAGAGGTCTTGTCTCTGTACTTGTACTTCTGGACCTCAGTGCTGCATTTGATACCGTCGATCACAGCATCTTACTGCATAGACTAGAACATGAAATCGGGATCAAAGGATCTGCTCTAAAATGGTTTGCTTCATACTTATCTGACCGATTTCAATTCGTTAATGTTAATAATGTCCATTCAAAGTACAGCAGAGTTATGTATGGTGTGCCGCAGGGCTCAGTTTTAGGGCCAGTTCTCTTCACTCTTTACATGCTCCCATTAGGGGATATAATCCGTAAGCACTCCATCAGTTTCCACTGTTACGCTGATGATACTCAGCTCTACCTATCAATAGAGCCAGATGATAGAAGCCGCCTCATCAATCTGCAAGATTGCTTGAAAGACATCAAATCCTGGATGTCTTCTAACTTCCTTCTACTGAACTCTGACAAAACAGAGGTTATTGTGATTGGACCTAAGCATCTCAGGGACACATTCTCCGATCAGATTGCTACTCTGGATGGCATCACCCTGAACTCCAGTCCAACAGCGAGGAACCTTGGAGTCATTTTTGACCAGGATCTTTCCTTCAGCTCTCACATAAAGCATGTGACTAGGACTGCCTTCTTTCACCTGCGCAATATGTCTAAAATCAGAAATATCCTCTCTCAGAGTGATGCTGAGAAACTGGTCCACGCATTTATTACTTCTAGGCTGGACTACTGTAACTCTCTCTTGTCAGGATGCCCAAAAACCTCTCTGAAGAGTCTCCAGCTGGTCCAGAATGCTGCAGCGAGGGTAAGAGAGAGTTAACAAGAGTTAATAAGAGAGAGCACATCTCTCCCATTCTAGCTTCTCTCCATTGGCTTCCTGTAGGATATAGAATAGACTTCAAGATCCTTCTACTTACTTACAAGGCTCTTAATAACAAAGCTCCAACTTATTTGAAAGACCTCGTCATTCCATACTGTCCTACCAGAGCACTTCGCTCCCAGAATGCAGGTCTGTTAGTGACCCCCAGTATCTCTAAAAACAGACTGGGAGGTAGAGCCTTCAGTTACCGGGCTCCTCTATTATGGAACCAGCTCTCTCCATGGGTCAGAGAGGCAGACACTCTTTCTACATTTAAGGCTAGGCTTAAGACCTTCCTCTATGAGAGAGCTTTTAGTTAGGGCTGGGTCAGGTAGCCCTGATCCATTCCATAGCTACGCTGCTATAGGCTTAAACTGCTGGGGGACACATCAGGTTACATGGAGCCTTCTCCTTCCTCTCCTCTCCTCTCCTCTCCCCTCACATTTTGAACTGCCATTATTTGTTGCACTTTGTAGTCTGGCCTTGGTGTCTCGCACTCTCTCTGTATTTCCACAGATCTCTTCAGAGCTCCATCCCCCTGCACCAACCAACCAACCGCCGCCTCCATCACCTCCTTTCTCCTGCTGTTAAACCGGTCTGCACTCCCTGCTCATGACCCAGTCTGCCGTCCAGTAGTCCCATTAAGCTGGCCTTCCCTCCCTGCCCACCAGGAGCTGCCTTCATCATTTTTCGTTTCTCGTTAACTGACTGATTCCATCTCCATGATTTCCGTATTTCATGTTGTAAATTGTTTTCTTTGTCTGTATACAACATCTATTGCACGTCTGCCCGTCCTGGGTGAGGGATCCCTCCTCCGTTGCTCACCCTGAGGTTTCTCCATTTTTTTTTTTCCCTGTTAAAGGGTTTTCTTGGGAGTTTTTCCTCAGTCGATGTGAGGGTCTAAGGGCAGAGGATGTTGTCATAATGCTGTGTAAAGCCCTTTGAAACAAACTGTTTGTAAAAACGGGCTATACAAATAAAATTGCCTAATTTTATTTTTATTAAGTTTAAATTTACATTGTTTATATTTTACTAGCTAAAAAGTCTTGTCCAGGTTTTGTACCATGTGTGACTTGAGTTTCACCAGTAGTGATGAGTACAATCTTGATCAGGTTGTGATGCAGCTATCTTGGCCCACTAAAGTCATGCATGCACACTGGAGCTTGTGACAAGTGAATTATCAGGTGTGCAACAGTTGTAGGACAGGAGGAATCAGGTTTGGATCAAGTGCATTAGAAACTTCTGCGAGTGTAAAAACTGACTGGTGCTTTCTACGGGTTTTGGTGAGGAGCATGGCCAAACAGGCTGGCTGTCAACCCATAAACTGAAGGCAAGGGATAGGCAGCCAGTGGCCTGTTGACAACCACCCACATGCCCTTCATCATATTAAAAACAAGATAACAAAATGTTATTAAAAAGACTATGGATTGTTTGATATAACTGAATATTGACATAACTACATAAACCAATTCTTATGAGTGGACTGCCTTTTGATTGTCATGTTATTTGGAGTATAACTGACGGGAGATTGTGGCAAACCAAGAACTATGTAGTTTGGTGTAGACATAGGAACAGGCTCCCAGGTATCAACGTTGCAGCATCATTTAAGCTAATGGATTTTGGTGAATGGACCTTGCCTGTGAATCCAATATGGTGTAGAGCTGGAAGACTGCAGCCTGCGAAAACTCAGGAGTGGCTGTTTTTTGCTGCCACCTCTCTAATTGTCTTAGCCTGTGTTTGACAGACCCTTTCTGAAGGACAGGGCCTCTCATTAGGCATTCACACCCAGGGCTCGTTCCAATTGGGCTGCCTAAGGAATCTGTAGGCAATGCGATTGTGTAATTTGCACACAAAGTGGTCTGGATTGATCCAAAATAAAGCTCTCAACTTTAAATGTGTGTGTGAATGTGTGTGTGTGTGTGTGTGTGTGTGTGTGTGTGTGGGGGGGGGGGGTCGGGTGGGGAGGGGAGCGTATAATTGCATCATTTAGTGAATTGATTGGCTGAGAGTCGATGGAAGGGAATCAGGAAGCAGCAGATAAACGGTGACAGCAGTGCCTTTTAGAGTGGGGACCCATCGGCGCACAACACACACACACACACACACATAAACACACATAGTTTTGTTCCACTGAAGCAAAGATACACACACTGAAAAAACACACCTGGAGACAAACAGAGATAAACCAAGACACAAACGTATAGAAGCAGACATGAGAACACACACACACATAGCATGTCAGATTAGACATCACAAAGAGAGCCCAGGTCCACATCACACAGAGAGCGCTGCAGGGCGGGACAATGGAAGACAGAATTAGAGGTAACAATAGATTTCATTAAGCCAAACTAGACTTAACGAGACAATCGATGCGTCATAATTAAAACGAGGAGGCTGAGAGCGACTTAGACTCTAAATGATGACTGCTCTTATTAAGATGGAGCAGATAGAGAAAGGCTGTGTGACAATGGAACTCTATAACTACCTACCACCTCAGCCTTTATGCTCTCGGAGGCTTTTCAGCAAGACAGATAGATAGGAGGGAGAAGAGAGGAGTTAAGGAGGAGAAGAAAGGAGGAGAGGAGAGGAGGAGAGGAAATGGAAGGAGAGGAGAATAAAACACCAGGGAGGGTGGTCAATATCTTTCAGTTAGTTTCAGTATAAAAACTGGTGACACACACAGACACAGAGACAGGACTACAGTGCTGAAGCTCTCATGTCCAGTGTAATCCTTTAACAGTGCTGCATGATGCGTTAAACCCAATGTTACAAATGAGTGTATCACTCACATGATATTACTTGTGAGTAACCTACCTGAAGCAGCACTAATGATGTCAGCTGCCATGATGGGGTTGATGATGATGTGAAATGATGAGTAATATGAAACACTGTCTGTTATCTCTGCTAAAAAGAAAATTATCACTGTCCATTCACATTCATAATTAAAAGAAATGTTTAAGTTCCGACTTTGTTATTTTACAGTAGCACTACTTCTATGTCCTTCTCTACAGAGAGGAACACAATGCAGGCACTGAAGTTGAAGTGTAATAAGATGTGTTTCACCCATCATTGACTGGAACATGAGGAGCAGCTCTCAGTGTGAAGCTGGAGGAGAAAAGCTCCTATTGTCAGACTGCAGCAGCTTCAGGTGCTGAATACATCAGAGGATGGAGCTGCATAATGTGGCCTATTGAAACCCACTGAACACATTAGAGTGTCAGTACAGGTGAGTCTGTCTTTGTCTGACTCATTTTCTTTCTTTCTTTCTTTCTTTCTTTCTTTCTTTCTTTCTTTCTGTCTTTCTTTCTTTCTTTCTTGCTTGCTTTCTTTCTACAGGCAGAGTATATAAATGATATGAAGATGAAGTCATTGTGTGTCTTTCACAATTTCTTTCTCTCTTTCTCTTCAATTATTTGTGGAAATCAGTTATATTAAGTTAATGTGGTGGCACCAGTGAATATCCATCCATTGTCTATACCACTTACTCGTGCTTGGTCGCAGGGGACTGACTGACTAGCTGACATAGAATGAGGGTGAGGTAAAAACCTCACATTCTCACCTACGGGCATAATGAATTGCCAGTTAACCCATTCTGCAAGTTTTTGGACCAAAGAAGAAGGCCGAAGAACCTGGAAAGAATCAATGCAGGAACAGCGAGAACATGCAGACTCCACCCAGAGCGGCTGCAGGACCAAGAACCAAATCTTCTTGTTGAGGGGTAACAGTGCAACCACAGTAACACCATGTTGCCCAACAAATTTGATTGTTGGTACCACACAAGGTGTCAAAACAGAGAAATAATTGTCCTTGTTTGTTGATGATATTCTGTTGATAGAAGACACTCCTTTGTGTTAACATAAGTTTTTAAAGTTTTATTGCCATATGCAAAACAAGATGTGAGTCTTTGCGGAAAAGGAAAGGAAAGCCCCTAGGGTCTGGACACTGTTGGTGGTCCTGGAAATAGGAAGAGGAGGAGAAGTGATGATGGGTGTAGCCTGATATGATATGAAGACTAGAGGTAAAAGAGGTGGAGGAGGTTGCATCAGCCACACTTAAATAACAGCTGAGAACAGGAGAGAGGAGAAAGGCTTTAAAGTGCGGCAGAAATGACTTGATGGTGAGAAGTGATGAGACTTTGTTGAACACCTGATTTTCAGGTCTACAGTGTGTCTCACAATGACTGTGTGCCAGCAGCTGCTGCAGTCTCACCCTCCTCCCAGTTAGGCTTCTCCACCTCTGCAGGTCCTTCCAGCCACAAGGTCACCGTGTGTTCTTAATTGTGGTGCCCCACAACTACCACAGCCCCCCCCCCACCCCCCCCCACCCCCCCCCACAAAGACCAAATGATGAACGACTGTACCTTGTGAAAAGGGCCCTCTCCAATAAACAAGCTTATCTCTCCCCTCTCTCTCCCGCCACTGCCTGTGAATAATGAGCTCTGGGTATCACTGTTAATCACTATAATTGTTAATGTTAAGAGGGGGCCACTTGCTAGTTGCCCGACGCCCCACGCCTTTATTGATTTCATTTTTTTTTTTCTTTTACATTAAAACGCAAAGCCTTTGTCACAGCGGAGGGTCACCACCACCCCACCCCCATGGCCCCCACCTCCACAGAGAAGCTAATTAGTTATTTAGTGGCCTGTGTGTGTGTGATGGTGTGTATGTGGCACCACAGAGCAGAGCTAAAGCCCGTTATCAGCTCCTGATAAAGGGAATTGGTTGTCCCACGGTAGCTGTGAGGGGCTATGGCTGATAGCAGCATGGCTATTATAGAGAGGACAGGCACACACACAGATTACACACACATCCACTGCTGGAAACACACACATGTAAATATAATGAAGCACATACAGTAGTTCAAAGTAAGAATCCACCTTGTAGCATACACACTCACCTTCCTCTAAACTAAAAGCTGTTTCCTGATTGGTCAAGGTTGTTATTGTGATAGATGGCAGTACACTTAATATTCCAATGTGTAATGTATGTGTAATTAAATATTAATAATACAATTTTTATGTGGAAGTTGAGATTCTTCGCTCTGCTTCTTGTCTCCCTGCCTGCAGCATGTCTCTCCTCATGCAGATGCAGCAACTGTGGTTCTTCAGGTCATGTGGAGCTACAGCAAACTGAGGCTGTAGAACTCTGTCTCCAGCTGCAGTTAGCACACTATGAGCTAACAGCTAACATAATCTGCTTAGTAGTGACTGAACAGTTGAGATTAAACAGAGCCGGCCCATAGCATAAGCGAACTAAGGACCTGCTTAGGGGGCCCTCAAGAGCAATCAACAAAAAAAAAGTACGAGTATGAGTGGTGATTTCTATATGATCAAAGATATATAATTGTACAAAAATCCAATTTTATGTCAAGAGCGTGCTGCTGCTGATGTAGGCCCAGTGATTCTTACTGCCTCTCTTTAAATGTCAAAGCTCCGCTGCACCGGTAATGTGTGCCTCCTGCCGTGCAGTGCGCACTGCGCGTCCAAAGCACAGGTGGTTAGGCAAAACAATGTCGCAAAAAAGGACATATCCTTCAGGGGCAGAGAAAAGAAAAAGGAAGAAAGAGGAAGAGGAGAAAAAAATGCCAAGATAAAGGTATGTTTGCATCATGGCTTGCCTGGTAATGTTTATTAAACAGATTTGTGTTTGTATTAGTATAATACTGAGCTTTAACTTTGAGGCTGATTCTTGGGGTTGGTCCTATATATTTCTTTTTCTTTTTTTTTCGCTTCAAAACAAAGTTTTTGATAATGTTTGAAAGCAAACATTGCATCACAGTGTTTGCTAGCAATATGTTATTGCATTAGGCTACTAGTTATAGTTTGAGATATGTTGTTTTCAAAAATTGCTTGCTGCTGCAGAGCATGGTAATTTATGTGAGTAAATGAACATATTTTTACATCAACTCATAAGTTATGTGAAACTTCCCCAGGAGCACTGTTAAAGTACTTTGGAGGCACTGAATCAGCCCAGTGCCATCCACATCCTCAGGTTCAACTGTGGGTTATACATCAGGTGAGGGAAAGACTGTCACCATAGGGTATATTTAATTTCTAAGTTATTATTCGTATTATTATTGCATTGGTATTATTTATGTTTCTGATTATTTTACCTTTGGAGACACAGCAACAGCATAATTTCAGCGTGTAACACATACATGTGTAAAGACATGTCAGGCTGACAATAGGATGTAAACAACACTGCCAGAGATGCATTGAGTTTGTTGTAGGTGTGTGAATGATCAACAATCAATATTGGCAGAAAGAGAGGGCCCCGAAATCAAATTTTGCTAAGGTCCGCATGGAGGCTTGGGCCGGCCCTTGATTAAATATCTAAATAGTCTGTGGAAATTATACCTGATCTCATTTAGAGATTACATGACACATTTAGATCAACCTAGCACACTAACCACCTAGCCCTAAACCACGCCCTCACATTTTGGTAATAACTCATTGCAGCCTCTTGTCTGTCCTGAAAACGTAGCTGATTAGATGATGTACTATAACCCCTTGTATTGTAAAAATACATGACTGGTGACCACTGGTTTCAGACAATGGACCCATGCATCCTCATTAACTTCCTTTTAACTATAGACTGTAAATAAAGATGGATGCAACATGACATCCATGACATCAGCCATGCAACCACTGTACAGATTTCTGCAGTTTTGGTTTCAAAGCTCAAAGCCACCCATTCTGACACTGCCATCAGTGAATGCCTGACTAATAAAAAAATGATTAAAGGGGAGGGGCATATGTGAAGCCGAGACTTTCTAACAGGTACATGCTTACTTGTTACCATCATTATCCACACCCTCAAATACAGAACTTAATAAAATATAAACCCTTGAGTGATAGGATAATTCAACCCCTTTCAGGTGTCATGTCAGAGGAAATTAGCAATGGAGACAAAACTATTTCTGTTCCATGATTATTTCTGCTCTAAAGTTGGACATTTTAACATGAGAGTCTATGGTCAGTCATGTTTCAGCCTCAGTGGTTGCTGCTTTGTCCTAACACAGACAACCATGGCTAAATAAAAGCAAGAAAAGGTCTATGGAAGTGTTTATTGACTAATGTCTTATATTTCATGCACATTTTACTTTCATTTGTTTGGATGTTTATATTTGACCAGTGTGAAACTCCTTGTTATTTTATTGAAACGCAGAGCTCAGTCAAATCTAGAAACAAAAACACTATACTGGATCATTTTGGATTCAGTCTGAGGGAAAACATCATTAACTGCAGAACTTCATTTTCATCAGTAACACCATAGTTCAGTGATAGTTGTCTGTTTTCCACAGCACACTGTAAATTGGTGCTGATCACAGCTCTGGTAACAGTTTGACATGTGTATACTGTAGATATAAGGGAGAAAACTATACTTTCAAACCTTGAGGGGGTGATGGAGGTTCATGTTCTGTTGTGGTTTAAAACTTCATACAGTGAAATGCAAGACGGAATGGATTCTGTCTTTTACAAGACTAAGGGCCTAATTAACTATGATCCCAGATAAGGGGTGCTAAATTGTGTGCTCCTGGTAAAATTTTGTGTGTTTGGTTAGCACACACAAAACAGGTGATCTACTAAATAATATCTGCTAAATAAATCCATTTGCAGATTGCACGTGCTATTTTGCCCGTTTGGGAGGTGTAGTCCTCTGTGAGCCTGGTTAGTAGATCAGCTTCAACATGTGTCTGCACGAGCAAATCACATGTTTTTACATCCACAAACTCTTAGTAAATCAGGCCCTCAGTGTCACTGAAACTTGTGCTTAATTTATTTCATTTTTTTTTTTTTTGTCTTATCATGGAAAACATGGATTATGGCTTTGGTTGATTCACCTATCATAAACTGACTGAGCGCTGCTCTTAAAATGTATCTGTATGTTAATTACACCTTGTGTACCTCTCTTCCTCCCTCCCTCTCTCTCTCTCTCTCTCTCTCTCTCTCTCTCTCTCTCTCTCTCTCTCTCTTTCTCTCTCTCTCTGAGTTTGTGTGTGTGTTTCTGATGACAGAGATCATGCAGTCATGACAGAAGTGGGAGGAGAGACTGTTTTTTGTAATCAGATTCTACTTATTCCGTTCTCTCAACACATCAGTAGAGTTTAGAGATTTGTGTGTGTGTGCACCAGCTACACATGCGCGCGCGCACACACACACACTCTCTCTCTCTCTCTTCCCCTGTTTTTCATAATTAATAATGTCTTGGCCTGATCAGAGAAATGCTTTAATTGGAGTCTGCTACAGTGCTTCAGTAAGCTGAAATGTTGCTATAAGGTGACTAGATTTCTGAAAGGAAAACCTATTCAAATATCTAATGTTTCTATCTATAAAAAGGGGGGCAAACCCAGCATCTTGTTCTGTTGTGTAGGAATGCGTTTTTGATTGAAAACCTGTTAATGTTCCAGGAGATCAAACCTGGAAAAATAAGCCATTGTTGGATGGGGTCTGCAACCCTCATGCCAGAAAATAATAGTGTGATTTATAATGGACTGCTGCGAAAACTAAGAATTATCACAGAAAGTGATTATTAGAAGAATCATCACATTTTAAATCATTTCTAAAACCATTATGTAATGGCTCAGATTTATATAACGCTTTTCACAATGCCCAAAGTGCTTTACAGAAACCATTATTCATTCATACAACATTCACACCAGTGGTGGTAAGCTACTTACTGTAGCCACAGTGGCCCTGGGGCAGACTGACAGAAGCATGGCTACCATTGCATACCAAACGGCCCCTCTGGACACCACCAAACTTTCATTTGAACTGCCAACACTCTGGTTATTGGATGACCTGCTCTACCTCCTGACCCACTGCCACCCCATGTATCTAACATGGCAGTATAGGTTGCAGACTACCAGAGTATTTTCAAGCAGCAGTTAGTAATGTAATTCAGTAATCAATAGTCACAACTTCATAGGCAGATCATTTTAAACTACATTATCTCAGATCCAGTACTATAGCCATGTAGAGGAACTGCTGATGATGAAACTTTTATTTCTTTTTAGAGGAGGCTGTATTTCTTATGATTGTGTTCACTTAATTTCAGAACTGAATCTTAATGCACAATCATTCAAATCATCAAAATTCATGATTTTGTAAAGGCATTCTGACCATCATTTAGTCATGACAGTGCGTTCCAGGGGTGAAATCAAATGTGTGTACCAAACCTTACCACCATACAAAAAGATGGATGGATCCTGGATTTGCTTTCTTCCTAATGGAATTAGTGCTGATTGGATTTAAAGGGAAGGGATTCAAAGGAATGAACTAATTTTAAGTCTTTTTAACCTGCAGCGAGGGACTCTGAATCTCAAACCAGAGGGTAGCAGCTTGCACTCTGTGACTCTGTGTACAGAACATGTCACTAGAGATCTTATTGGCCTGATGCAAGATAGCCTGTTCACAAATGCTCTGCAAGGATAAATGCTTTTTGACACTATTCATTTTCCATGCAGTATGAATTAAACGGAACAATTAGTTTTTTAGCTGCACAGACAGGTTTCCAGACCAGAGTAGCAAGCTGTACCTGATGAGGCTCTCTCTGCCTGATAAAATATCAAAATAAACTTGGTGTCAACACCAAAAACTCTCAGATGATGTAAAAAAAAAAAGGTGTCTCATTGTCTCCCCAACCCCTTCTGTTTTTAAGCTGTATTCTCCCTCCCTTTTGTGCCTGTTTCAGTGAGCGTATACAGCAGTCTTTCCTCGTGTTTTTCCCATTGTTGTGTATTTTGATGTGGATGCTGATGAAGATGACCACTCTGACACGTCTTCTTTGTAGATACACTACACCATTCCATGAATCGCTACCTGTCTGTCTGTGCCTCTGCATTGTGAGTCCACCTGCAACATCTGATCTTCACAATGTGTAGCACTAAGTGTGGGTGTGTGCACTGCAGACATCAAAGGACTGAAGAGCTTCCTGTGGAAATTGAGCTGGCTCTGCCCCTTCCAGTAGATGGCCTTTGTGTCCAGGGATCAGTCCAGTTTGCTGCCCAATCTAGTCCAGTCTTCTCCAGTATATTGGACAGTTTACTATCCAGTTTTAGTAAGGCAAGAATCAATAATAGATGAGATGGTTGTGCACAGAAACCCAATAGAACAGCAGTTTCTGAAACACTCTGACCAGCCCTTCCTGCACCAGAAATCATTCTGATCAACATCACTACAATCACCTCTCTTCCCCATTCTGATGCTCAGTTTGAACTTCAGAAGATTGTCTTGACCATTTCAAGGCTGGTCAATGTATGTTTTTTGTTCTTATTCAGTCACCTGGTGTTGTTCTGGTCTTGTTCATCTTAGCAAGACTTGGCCCAGTCAGTTTAGTTTGTCAGTCTACTGGGATGAATTCCAAGGAGTCCAGTCCTCTCCAGTTCAGTCCAGGTAAGTCCAGTCCAGGTTCAGGCTGTTCCAGTCCAGGGTCTACTGTGAGGACTGATTTTAATTAAAGATAAGTTGCTCAGTGTGCGGCCAGATTGAGCCTGTTAATCTGAATCCAATAGGCTGGATGTAGCAGCGAGGGGGCCCTTGTAAAGCACCGGCTCTATTGAAGCCCAATGCATTTCATTTGGCTGGGAATCAATGTAGATTGACACCACTTAACATGCAAATAGTGCTCAGGTCAACCAGTGGCTTCCCGTCTGTTGGCTGTGGTCCAGCATCTACAGCTCCATCCCACTTCCTCCTCCTCCCTACTCAGTACTCGTCCTCCTCCATGCTTACTACTTTCCTTCCTCCTTCTCTGTGCTATGCTTCTTTAATCCATCTGCTCCTGAAACTTCCCTCTTTTCTCATCTGGCTCTCTCCTTCTCCACCTTCCCTTTCCCTCCCTCCCTGCTTGCTTTTCCATCATATTCCTCCCGCTGTTGTAAAAATCATATTCAGGATATTCGTCCATTTAAAGATATGAGAAAATAAAAGACTATCGATTGCTTGATAAACTGCCACTGATGGCAACAGAATGGAGTAAAGTCAGTATAACCCCTTGCTGAGACTGGAGAGTGTGTGGGTTAGCCAGAGGCATTATATGGGAGATGCCATGGATCAATAAAGTGTATTTGTGTGTGTCAGCCCTTAGCTATCCTTCCAATTACATATTTCCAGCAGCGCGGCCGAGCACAACTCTTTGTTAACGCCTTAATGGATCAGCTCAGGGAAGTGTCTGTACACACACACACACACACAAATAGATACAGCTTTACGAGGTAAGCATTCTCAAATTGATTTGTTAAACAGTGTTTTGAGTCCCGGTGCTCTCTGCAACTGTGTAATTATTGTGAGAGCTGACACTGTGTGTGTGTGAGTGTGTGTGTGCATCAGAGTGTGTCTGTGGATAATTTCATGAAGTGCTGTGTGTTTGTCTGCTAACATTTTCCACATGAAGGAAGCTCTGATTATCTGAAGAAGAAGTCTGATTATTGAAGAAGAGAGCATTTCATTCAGAGCTTAACTCCCAGCACTGGACACATTATGTCCAGCCAATCTGGTCGTCACCTGTCTACCTGTCCCACCTGTCCCACCTGACAGTGTCACCTGACAGCACAGGTACAGTGGCCCTGAGAGCTTCACACACCGCAACTAAAGGAAACACAGACAAAAAGACAAATGTGAAAATGTGAAGGGATTAAATTAAATTAAGAAATGATATTTTTCCAGGGGGACACAGGTTTTTCACAGCGCTTGAAACTAACATTTCCACCGGTTTCACTGGTTGCTAAGGAGGCTCTGAGGCCTCCTCTTTAATTATGTTAAACAAAAATGTAAAATGAAGTTAAATTTTGGTAATAGGGTACAATAAGTGATATGATTTTTGTAAAAGCAGATTCATATGAAAAAACTGGTTTTGAACGATGAAAAAGTTGCAGAGACAGACCATAGCCATAATAACCATAGTAACTCATCTACACACCTGTGTGTACATTCGGCCAGGGCAAACAGTTTGTGGGCAGGGTAGGTGGAATCTCTCATGATCAGGCTGTTTTATTCTTACAACTGCTGTAGATACCCAAGATGGCAAGTGAACTCAATCTGATGGTCTTTTGTCCACACTAAACCATCCACTTGCAGCACCTCTTTTTCTGCTACTGTGCAACTAGCATATCAGACATATGCATGTCAGCAAGTCAGTGTGCTCTCCACCAGGCACCTGTAGAAAGAGCTGAGCAGGGTCCGATATTAATGGTTGCCCCATTGCCCGGGGCAAGTAAAAATAGCCGGCGGGCCAGTAGAATCTGCGCAGACTTGCCCGGTTGGGCAAGCACCGACATGGACTTATTATTATTATTATTGCATTTACTTTACGCCACGAGAGGAAACTTTGCTCTCATTCAGTGAGGAGGACTTAACTGAACATTTAATTAAACGGTATCACCGTGATGAGAAGCGGTATCGTTACAATATTCTCCGGATTAATAGCCATGTTAAATGTTCTCAGACCGCCCAATGACAGAATTGCTGAATGACAGAGTTCAGTTAGTCGCCGAAGCTACAGCAGACGTAATAAACATTCTCCGCCATTGTTCCATTAATAAACATGCAGGTAACAGTTGAAATAGTCATAGTTAGAAGAGGCAACAACACACTTGCCCATCCAACCCCATCTGAGTTTTTAGTCTGTAATGTCACCTCAATTCTCCTTTTGCTCCTCTAATGATTACTATGACTAGAGGTCATCAACTGTTCACACTGACACAGCTGGACAGCCACACTTTGGAACACTTAGTTTAAATGCTCCCTCTGTAGGTTTTTTTTATTGTGTTGCTCAGCATAATTCCTTGTGGTGATTGTTATCTGTATAATACAAGAGGTTACAAAACGTCCTCTGAGCAGCCATATCCCAAGGACAGAATAGAAGCTATTGTGAGTCACTATTAGCAAGTGACAGGAGATGGGCTGCTGTTATCATGTTAACTTAAGCTGAAGAAGAGAAGTTTAGGAGACAAGAGTTAACACCAGTGTTTGTTTCCACCTTTGGAGACACACTTGCTGAGCAGGTATTAAGTTTGATACCTAACTGGTCTAAGACACTGGTGAGTAAAGAGTTATGAATCCTAACATTACATAGCACAATGTATAAATAGCGCCCAGTATAACTTTTGCCTTCAGTGGTCTCAGATATTAAATCAATTCTCTGATATCTCATGAACCAGATGTTCAGCAGGTTTTTACCAGGACCTGATTGGCCACAGAGAGGACCTCAATTAGACCAGGGACTAAACTGTTGCGTCACAAATAAATACACACACACACATGCATACACACACAGAGCTTATGGACAGTTCCACACTATGCACTGACTGCCTTGTTCTTGTTCTTCTATGTAATCTCTGTCTGCTGAGCCTATTGTACCATTATTAAGTTATTACTTTTGACTGTGACTGAATTTCCCTTAATCTTAATCTATCTAACTTTGAAAAGATTCCATTCATTATTGTTTTAGTTATTCATGTGATATTGTTTATCTGACTTCATGTTCATATTTCATATTTTTGTCTATTTGATCACATTCATGCCCTGAATATTAAACCAATACACCAGAGGTTACTCAGCAGTTACTCAGTACTTGAGTATTTTTTTTTCACCACTGTAAGTACTTTCATATTCTCACTCATGTAAATATTTTGATTAGTACTTTTTACTTTTACTTGAGTCATATAATTCTAAAGTAACAATACTCTTACTTGAGTACAATATTTGCTACTACCCACCTCTGATAACAGCTTATTATTCTCATACTGGATCAACTCACACACAGAGGAGTTAGTGACACACATTCAGTTCACCTCCAGACACACAGCTACACACTCTGACACAACACCTACGTGTGTGTGTATGTCTGTGTGAGTGTTTCTATATGTATGTATGTGGTATGTAGACACATCTCAGTGTTCTTCTCTCTCTCTCTCTCTCTCACTTTATATATAGAGTATACATATGTGTATATATATATATATATATATATGTGTGTGTGTGTGTGTGTGTGTGTGTGTGTAGAGAGAGAGAGAGGACCTGTAAACTATTTGTTTGTGTGTGTGTGTGTGTGTGTGTGTGTGTGTGTGTGTTATGAATGGTCCTCTGCCTCTGTTATATATGTTTTCCCTGTGTCCATGTTTGTATCTGACCCAAGTGTGTTTGTGTGTGTGTGTGTGTGTGTGTGTGTGTGTGTAAACATGTGTGTCTTTACACTGGGGAAAGACAGCAGTCTAAAGGATGAAATTGAAGAGATTAGCATGGTCTGCTCTGCTTTTGATTAGTTCTGACTGGAAATCTGCCCGAGCCACAAGGGGCCCCTCTGTGGCTCCAGCTCTCCCTCTGTGTGTGTGTGTGTGTGTGTGAATGTGTGTGTAAGAGACTCTCCCTCTCCTCTCATGGCGTTTCGCGCCACGCCAGAAATTGAATTGATATTTTGTAAACCTGATTTGTGGATAACGCAATGTGACAGCGACAAATGCCTGGCTGAGAGCGGGTTTCAAAGCCCCTCAAATGAAAGTTATTACAGGGTAAATGCACATTTCTTTGTCTCGGTGGCGACAGCAGCCCCTCCACGCCCCTCCCGGCTCCTGTATGAGTTTATATGGCCTGAATATGGATCCATTTCCTGGGTAATTGAATTGATACTGTCATGCACGGGGGCAGTGCCACATTGCTCTGCAGGGCGGATGGACTGTCTGATTGAATTGGATGGTGGGTGGGGGGGCGGAGGGAGGGTGTGTGCATGTTTGCGTGCATGTGTGTAAGGGGTTGTCAGTGAGCAGTCATAAGATAGACACACCTCAGTGTTCTCCTGATTACTGCCGTACAGCCAATTGTCTCTCCAATAATCTGCCACCTCAACCCTCTGACACACACACACACCACACACACATATACAAGCGGATACGGGTCAGGCAGCACAGAAGCCATTTCCAATTCCCGGGCAGGCAGCACACCGCAGATCTGCTACATATTAATTTTGTCCCGACTGAGATTTGCTCCCATTCAGTTAGAGCCGATTGATGAGAGAGCAGAGAGGATCGGACGGCTGCTCATTCCCTCTCCTCACCTCTGATTAGAAACACTGCAACTGTCACAGCACTATTAGGACAGGAGAGGAAGGAAGAGGGGGAGGGAAGGAGGGGCAGAGATGGAAGGGTTAAAAGAAACAAGAGCGGCAGTCCAAACAGAGGGAGAGAGGAAGAAATGGTAGAAAGTGTAAAGAGAGGGAAGATGGAGGGTAAGGAGGAGACATGAACAGAGGGACAAGTCAAATGAGAGAGGGAGGATGGTGGGAGAAAGAAGGGAGAGAGGGAATAGCAAGGGTAAGCAAGGGGGAGATGTGGAGAAGTAACCCATGTAGAGGGAGAAATGTAAAGATGGGGGAAAGAGGGGGGAGAGGTAGGAAAGAGAATAAGAATGGAGAGGACATGAGGAAGCGGGGGCATATGGAGAGAGAGGAAGAAATTAGGGTTAAGAATGGGAGAAAAATGGAGTGGGAAAGTGTTTGAAAGGAGAAAAGGATGAGGAGGAGAAAGAGATGATGGAAGAGTGAAAGGAGTTAAAGGCAGTAGTAGTGGGGAAAAACCTAAATGAAGGAGAAAGAGAGATAAAGATAGAGTTGGAGGGATAGAAGAAAGAAAAGAGGGGAAAGGGTTGGAAAAGTGGCTGGTTGAAGGAGAGAATGAGGGATGAATGAAATGGAGGTAAGGTAGAGAGGAAAAGTAGTAAGTGAGATGGAATTAGAGAAGAGACAAGGGAGGGAGGGGTAAAGAGGGTGGATAGTGCAGATGAGGAGAGGAAAGAAAAAATAATGGGAGAAAGGAAAGATGAAAGGGAGGGGGAAGAAGGGATGAGTGCGGAGTATGGGAGAGTGAGAGAAAGGTAACAGAGAGACAGATGGAGAAAATAAAGGATATATGAAGCAGAGAGGGAATGTAAATGGAAGAGTGAGAGGAAGTGAGTGACAGATTAGGAATGCAAGGGAGGAAGAGAGGGAGAAGAGATGTGTGGTGGGGGTGAGGACAGAGCAAAGGTTGACGGATAATGAAGAACCGAGAAGGGAAAGAGGGATGAATAGTAAAGAGAAGAGACATGAAGAAGGAGGAGTTTGAAGGCATGAGGGAGGAAAGACAGAAGGAAAAGATGGGTTGCAGGAAACGGAGGAGACAAACAGGGAGGAGGGAGAGAAAAGAGATGATAGGATGGGTGAAAAAATGGGGTGTGCAGAAGGAATGAGAGAGAAGAAAAAGGAGGGAAATAGAGGGATGAGGAGGAGGAGAGGAAGGAGTGTAAAAAGGGGAGGAGAGGTGTAGGTGTAGAGGAGAGAGACAAGGTGAGGAGCAGGGATGATAGGAGAGTTGAAGAGTGATAGATAAAGTGAAAAACTGAAAAGGGAAGAAGGATGAAAGGGTGAAAATGGAAAAGAGGTGAAGGATGGAGAATGGCAGGTAGGAAGAGATGGTGGGTAAACAGCTGATGAACAAAAAGGCATGAGAGGAGGCAGAAGGAGGTGGGTGAAAGGAGATGGAGATGGAGAGGTCAAAGGTCAGTTTACACAGTTTTTAGCAGATCACCTGTGTGAATGGCCTCACACACACTCCCTGTAAGCTGCTGTAACCCATGACCGCTGTTCTCTATTGTATAAAGTCACTTTTACAAGTTGCAAATTTACTTGATCAGTTAATATGATCACTGAGGCTGTGGTGGAGGGACACACGCTGGTGGAGGCCATTCTGAACAACTCAGATCATCCTCTTCATAACACCTTGATGGACCAAGAAAAGAGCGGTGGTGGACGGCTCCTCTCTCTTCACTGCAGGACGGAGAAATATAGAAGATCCTTTGTACCTTCATCCATCAGGCTTCTTCATTCTTCTGCAAATGGTTGATGAGCTGACAGACAAATGAATTTCCCTTTGGGGATTAATAAAGTAATTCCTATTCCTATTCCTATTCCTAATAGTTCACCAATTTGCAACATGAAAAGAGAGGGAGGAGGAAGACAAGTGAAAGAAGGAGATGAAAAGGTAAATTCTGTGAAGAGAAAGACACAGACAAAAGGAGAGTGGCAGTGAGAGGGAAAGACTGAACTAAAAGCCTCTGATTCTTAAGGCATAAACCTTAGCCACTGGAAAATAATGCAGCCACACTCTAGGTCTGCATCAAGTATGTCAGGTTGCTCTTTGTGGACTTCAGCTCGAACTTTAATACCTTAGTCCCCCATCAACTGGTTCATAAACTCTTCATTCTCAGGCTTTCCACCTCACTCTCAGCATGGATTATGGATGATGGAACCTGATATCACCAACCACAATCATGAACACAAGGTTTTTTTGCTTGGCCCGGCCCTCTTCACTCTCTTCAGCCAGGACTGTAACCCTAACCACTATGGCGGGTCTCATCATTGACAAGTGTTGTTTGGACAACAACCTGGTCCTAAACACCACCAAAATGAAGGAGGTCATTGTAAGAGGTCAGGGAGGATCACACAGGCCCAACTGTACATCAGTGGGGAGGAGGTGGAAAGGGTGGGCTCCATCAAATCCCTGGGAATCCACCTAAAAGGAACCTGACGTGGACACTTAACACCTCCACCACTGAACACCTGGTTTCTCCAGAAAGTAAAGCAGGCTGGCCTAATCATGCAAATACTTGAAAACTTCTACAGAAGCACATAGAGAACATCCTTTGTCAGTGTTGGTATGCAGCCTGCACAGAGCTGTACTTTCTGACCTAGATTCTAGGTATGTGGTCCAACTGCAGAGGAAGGCATGATCCAGTAGTACTGACTCAACTCACCACAGACAGTCTCTGTTTGTTCCCTGATCCCTAGACCTATAGCCTCTATCACTCCACCCACCCCATCCTAACAAACACCCCAACAGGGCAGTCATTGACAATGACAGAAATAAACATGTTCAATGCAGTGTTGCGCAATGTGGGTTATGCAGAGGGTTAGGGTTAGCCTAACCCTTTCTTTGTCCTGTGTCACTTTGTTCTAAACTGAAACTTTCTTGCAAATACACAATGACAATAAATAAAATGAACAAACTGAATTAATGTACCACTGAAGAATCACAGACAGCGATCATGGAGCTCCCTGAGAGCTTCACTGGGATTAGCACTCAGGACATGTAAAAAGTCACAATCAATACCGCTGTAAACTCAAACTGAGTGCCTGACATTTCAGGGTTGTTCAGGACTTGCTTGCTTCAGAACAATTGCTGCGTACTAGAGAACAGTTTGTATACCAGACTCTGTTGACGAAGACATAGAGTCTACCCCCGCAGCTGTATGTCATCAAACACTTCCTTGTGTTAATGAAAGAAGGAGAAATAAAAAGCAAATTAAGTTAAGAAAAAAATGTATTTATTTATTTTTTTTTTAAATGTTCTTGTTGCAGAGAGCTAACAGGCCGCTGAACTGTTGCATACCACAATGGCATAGTTTTGTAGTATTGACTGCTTTGACACAACAAACTGGAAGGATTACAGATGTGCACACATAACCTGGTCTACATTCTCTGACATCTTATCACACAGGCCCTGGTGGATCCTCACATACTCATGGACTTGACAAGTCCTTATTAAAGACAGAGAACCTGTTGGCTATTGACTTACTTAAACTACATAGCCTCTGAAACTCTAAGGCCATTCATAAACACTGCAGTCAAACTTATCAGTTACTCTTAGATATCATGTGACGTCACACAGTGGTTGCAGCACAAATGGGTAGTTGCTCAAGTTGGTAGTTCAAGAGGGACCACTGGTCTCCTACAGAACACTCCAGAGTTTGCAGTGAGCACTTTGTTTCGGGAAACGTAAGTTAGCATTAGCTTACATTAGCTACTAACATTACCATTAGTTCGTTATTACTTAGCGTCTCCAGACAAATTAAAACAGGTCATCTATGTCGCTGGCTAACTGTCAAAATAATTATTTACACTAGGTTACGCAATTACAGTAATGCATTTGTATTTACTGGAACGCAGTAACATAACGCAGTACTAATAAAATCTGCCGTGGCAAAAGTTCTTTCATCTCTGCATTTCCTTGCATCTGGGTCACTTCAGCTGTTGTAGCATTGTTAAAGCACCGTGCGTCTCCCACGGTGCGCTTCTTTCCTACCGCTCCAGTACCCAGCTGCTCAGTTCTGGGTCCGCGACCAAGAGACCTCACCTCTATTTTACGCCGTCTTTGATCCCCTCTCACCTGGGCTTTTAAATCCAAGTGTCGTCCGAGTGTCCCGCCCGAGCGCTGTGCCATAATGTGCACCTCTGGTCCAGTGAATGGCAGCTGGTATCCCAGTGACCTGCTCATCGCAGACAGTTTTATCAACTGTATTTACTTTACTCACACATTCTCCCAGGTTTCTTCTTTACTGTAGATCAACAATATGTTCATTTGCTCCTTTCTATTTATTCATTGAATCAAATTTAATTTTACATTTGCAGCCATCTATCTCTCCTTCAAAACTCTCCATGGCAGACACCATTACTACGCAGAAAACTCTCATCTCTCTCAACCAGTTCATTAGAGAGTAAATATGGATCGAAACTTAAAGTATCAAGTTTTTGTAGATACAAGCTGCTTTTCATCAGCAGTTAGGTGAGCTATTTTCGACTGAGAACATCTTTCATTGTAGCTGCGTATAGGTCCATGGTAGGTCCTCAAGATGGTGCTCACAACAAAAATGTAACGTGACTGATACGCATGAATACCCACAGACCCTGGTCTCAATAGAGGAGGCTGCTGATCTGGAGCTGGACCACAGGCTCTTTGTCATATTCCTGCCATGGGTCACCTCATCAGATATCTGCAAGACTCTGGTCCACCTGAAGACTGAAGAACATGTGAGAACTGAGAAATGAGTGGGGTGAAAGAAGGAATTTAGGAAAATGTGAAGAGAGGAATATGAGAGGAAGGACATGTTGGATCAAGGGAGAGCTATAAAGAAGGGGGAGGTGGAGGAAGATGAACAAACAAGGGACGAATAGAAGTAGAGGAAAAGGAACAAAAGAAGGATGAAAGAAGACAAGGAGGCATGGAAAGAAAATGTGTTGTCCACTTCACTGCTGGATGTGAACATCAACTGATCATTTAGATTTTATATCTGCATTAAGAAGGAGGTGCATAGTTTCTCTGTTGTAGACCCTTACTCACAGACACGACTGTTGTACAATTTCAAATGTTAAAGCTCCCTGCCCTGGCCAACAAGTCTTCTCTAGATGAAAAGGGACATCATTTTTTTGATACATAGACCCAACAAACATCCAATAATTAATTTCATATTCACAGGAGTCACTCCTGTTAATCCATTAGTCCTCTCCACATTTATAAACACACAGGCTCTGCCCACACGTAAGATCTTCCAATGCAGTATGCAGATTTCAGTTGATAGTGACCTTCAGAGTTTACTCTGCTGAAGACATTCTCATCTCAAAAGGCCCAGAGATTAGACTAGAACATGGTGTTTTTAAAGTCAGATCCATCAGTGCCCTTCATGTGCCTCCTCCATGTGTCAGTAACTGTATGCTCCATAATGTTACACGTCTGTTTTCATTACAGACAGCTACAATACACATGGTAACATAACATTAGCTAACTTACAGATGTTGCTGTGGCTGGCTGTCTCACTATTGTTGCTATGAAGCATATTAGGGGAACGCCATTATGAGATAATGGTTGTGTCTGTTTTGAATTACCTCTTGTGTTCACAGGGAAATTTCAGAGAATTTTGTTGAGATTCACTGCACCTTGATGACAAGTAACACAGTATTTTTTTTTCAGAGCTGGCCCTAGCCAGTTTGATGCCCAGATTTTAGCTGGCGCCCCTGTATAAAGATATTTTAAAAGTACATTTGAAAAAAAGGAGTAAATGTGAATATTGACTGTTACATTATCATATTAGTTAAATATATATTGTTAAAGCTGCTGATGGTGAAACCCAGGCAATAGTCAGGCAATATATATATTGATATATATATATATCAAATGTAAACAGAACATTCTGCATCCCTCTCTCTACCTGACAAATAACTTCTCATGTATCTAACTATTCTTTGATGTTACGGAGGGGACACATTTGTATGTAATGCCGTTTGATGGAGCTTATTACAAAAGTGATATATGTTTGTATAATCATAATGTGCTTTTAATTGATCATTTATTGCATATTACTTTGTTTACCTAATATACAGAGAAATAAATATAGGTAAACATTATAAATTGACATTATTACCAGGGCCTGAAGTTAACTTTTTTGGCCACTGTTGCAGTTAACTGCAACAGTGGTTTTTTACAAAATCTTTCGGTGGTGAACAACACAGAAAATGCATGGTTCTTGAACTTGTTCAGAATACACATTAAAGCGGGGGTTGGTAATCTTGGAGAACTAGCAAGAGAGCTAGCAAGATTTGAAAATTGCACCTCCTCTGAGTTCCACCCCCCTCCTCCCCCTCCTGTCAGTGTGTACGTCTAAGCCACGCCCCCACAAACTGGAACGCGCACCGCACGAAAATGAGAAGCGGCAGGAGTACTATATATATATATATATATATATATATATATATATATATATATATATACTATAATCTATTCAATACTATTGTCACCGACCCGTTTTAAACCCACAGAGAAGCTAATATTAGCATTAGGCTAATACAAGCTACAAAAGTAGCTACGTCAGCAAAAGTTACACATTTCATAAAAATAACAAATCCTCCCCAAGCAAAGCATATAATTACCTGTCCAACAGAAAGAGAGCAACCTCAGCATTACTTTTCAGGCCCTTCAAATCCCTCAGTTGTCTTCACCGCTCAAAAGCAACACTGATGTTTACTCTGGTTTGACCTCTGGCTTTATCCAGAGCCTTTTTGTTAGCAGCCTTTTCAGCCTCCTTTCTCTTCCTTGCCTTTTTCTCGGGGCGAGCCGTTACAAGTAACGCTGGAAGTAGTAACTGGGGCTGCATTTTCTCAGCCACTGCTCATAAATGAGCATGAAATCCGTTCTGCTGTAACTCTGTACGCTGATTTCTTCCAGCAACAGCGACACGTGAAGATTGTGTACAGGCATAGGAGGCAGGGATCGAAGGGGGCGGATACAGAACTAGACATGAAGGCATCTGATTGGTTTTTGCTCTTCAGTGCAAAGAGCGTGGATTGGTCAGAGTTGTGTCAGTCCTGCAGCTGCCACAGAGGACTGATTATTTTCGTTCCTTTTTCTGATACATAATGTATTGATTCAAAATTCAGTTTTTGAGATAATATTCTGATAGTTGCCAAACTATCCAAAATTAACTTATTATATTGTCATGTTTTTCCGGAAGATTTAAACGAAATTTACCTACGTAAATTACATAATACGTACTGCATCTAAGGGCGTCCGCCACATGGATGCCATTAGATACAGTACAGCAAATTTGGTGTCAATGGAGCAGAAATTGTGGGACAAGAAAGGTTTAATAATTTTTACAGTTTTTGAAAAAAAAAAAACAGAATGATGGACTTCAAAACTTGCACTGAGTTTGAATGTACATAATTTCCTGCAGTATTGGGGCTACGTATTGGTGAAAGTTGCAAAACTGTAGCATTTTCAAAGGAATTTTCAATGTCTTAAAATTCTGACGCTTATTATGCCCCCACCACCACCACCACCACGAGGAATATTGACATGGGCTTGGAGTTGAGGAAATGTGGCATGGGACTGGACCTTTGTGCAAAGTTTGGTGATTTTTCATGTATGGAAAGTAGGATTTCCTTGGAAGAAGAAAAAGAAGAAGAAGAAGAAGAAGAATTGAAGCCACAAGCGGCGTTGAACGGGCCCTCACTCACCCCATGCCACAGCGGGGCCCCTGCGGCACGCAGAGACTGTGGCGCGAAGTGGGAAGGGAGGATAAACAAGGAAAAAGTGGAAAAGATGCAATGTTCGGTTCATCCACCAGGTGGCGCTACGAGCGTTACCAGATGTGGGCAGGTGCGTTCAGACCTTCATCACCCATGTGAAGTTTCAAGCAAATAGGACAATGCATGATGGAGTTATAAGGACTTGATTTTCCATGGCGAGGGGCATCAGAAATGGTGGCGCCCTACAGCCACACTCCTTGACATAGAGAAAAGCTTTTAATAACTTTTGATCACAAAGGTCTTGAGATGATGTTAACCAAATCTGAAGTTGATTGAATAAAATCTGTAGGAAGAGTTTGGTCAAATAGAATGTGTGGAAATCAGTAAATGGCCACCATAATGGAAATTTTAAATCAAAATGACCATTGGTGTAAGAGACTTTTTTGTGTGTCTAGACTACTTACACATGTGTACCAATTTTCATCTTGCTACTCCAAAAAGACCCCTATGGGCAGGGTTTTTTGAAAATTTCAAGGTGGCACTGTTGAGGCGTTTGGCCCCATCCATGTGCGACACCCCTATGGGATGTAAGAGCGCGCCATTCTTGACCTGTGTATCAAATTTCATGAGGATATGAGTTTGTTAAGGTAACTGGTAACTGGTAAATGTAACTGGTGGTGAGGGATCGCTATTTGCCGCACCGCCACATGGACACCATTAGTGATAGCTGCAGCTGTAGATTCACCAACTTGTTCAGCATGTATTAGAAGTGGAATGAAGTTGATGGGGTGAACAATGTAGGATTTATACGTGTTAGGTAAAAGCTGGACACTTCCTGTTACTACCAGGGGGCGCTATGAGCAAGGTCGGAAGTTAATATATTGGGACGTTCAGGGCGGAGCCATCGTCATGTCCAGCAAGTTTGAAGCTGCTAGGATCAAGTATGTGGCCGTGAGAGCCGATCGAACTTCAATGGCGAGAAAACAAAAATTCGCCAAAATTTGTCACGCCCTAGCAGCCGCAGCCTTTAACCTACCAACATTCTTTTAATAACTTTTGATCAGCATGGCCTCTAGATGATCTGTACCAAAATTAAAGTTGATCGGGCGAAATCCCTAGGAGGAGTTTGTTCAAATACGAAAAAACTACAAATCAAAATGCGGACCTCCTGTTGACATTTCACCATGACAATAAGAGGCTTTTTTGTGTGTCTTGGCATGATACATAAGTGTACCAAATTTCGTTTACCTACGACAAAATACCCAATGCGGAGGGAATTTTGAAAATGTATAGAAGGCTATTTCGCCATTTTGTGTCGACCATGTGCGACCGCCCAAAAATATCAAATTTCGGATCCGGCCGGTCGACTGTGCAAAAATTGGCGTATGACACACTCAGATCAGTGTCATCTAATTCAAAACCTGGCTCATGTGTTGAATTCCAGAAATACATATGTATGCCCAGAGACAGACGAGGCTCATTAATACTGCTGAGGCGTTTCCAGCATTGTCCGGAACTTCAGCACACCATTAACTCTTATCAGCTAAATGGTCCCAGCTTTAACTTAAACAGTTCTCTCCATCTAATAGTCTCTTTAACTTCAGCTCTTAATTGCATCCATAGCAGCTAATCGTGTGGTTGGAAAAAGAGCTTGTGTATGGTCACAATGCCCCCACCAGCTGAGGGTATAAAAACTTAATGATCATTATCATGGAGCTCTGTCCATTTTCTAGTTGCCCCTCTTTCAGTTCTGCGATCTCTCTCTCTCTCTCTCTGTTGTTGAACAGTTGCCCATACAGTTATGTAGACTTATTAAGTTCACTGAGGAGTTCATGCTCTACTTGGAGGATATTACCCTACATTTAACCAAGGGCAGACCAGGGGAAATGTTGGTAGGTGTATTCATCGTGTGTGTGTGTGTGTGTGTGTGTGTGTGTGAGACAGTCATGGATTGGTATTTGCTCTTTGAAAACCTCATCTGCTTCCTGTTCCATGTTTCCACATTCTCCTGACAGGTTCCCTCCGACATGGCCATCTTGCCCTTTCCTGACTCCACCCCTAACCCTCACATCATCCAAAAATATACAAGGAGGAAGGGCACGTGTGAAGCTAAGACTTCATTACACAGTGGCTTATGGCAAGCATGTGTTTACCTAACACCATAAGCTGCCACATCCAAAATAATGCAGAATTGTAAGCCTTTGAGTTAAGTAAGAAGTAATATAGCTATAGGAGCCAAAACTGTGTTGTACCAGGCTATGAACATACACTCTAATGTTGACATTTCAACATTAGAGTGTATGTGGACTGACTCACTGTTAGAGCCAGACTCTAGTGGTCATTGGATGAACTGCAGTTTAGTAAATTTAGTTAGAGCTTAGGAAAATGACCATAGATGTCTCATCTCAATGTAGTTTTATGTCTCCTCTTCTCTTTTCTCTGGAGCCCTAGTAACAACAGGTTTGTGAGCCAATCATTCTGATCCTCTCCTCTCATTGGCTGGATGTTTTCTCTGTGACACAATACAAATATTGCAGATTTAAGCTAAAACACTGAGAGATTATACCAAATCCTGCAAGGTTTGTGTGGTGGGTCCAGGTTGGTGAAGCTTGAAGGGAGATGTCTGCAATACTGGCTGTTTGTTTCTCTGTGGACTGAGGCTTTCATATAGAACCTAGAACTGCTTTATAATCACACTACCCTTATTCTGTATGGAGCTTTACCTTAAACTGGATCCATTGGTAGTTGTACTGAGGTCAGTACATTGTTTATCAATAGTTAGGCTGAACCAAGGTTACTAATCGGTGGACAGTGGTCCAAGTCCAGACCCTGTCACCGTCGAATTTGGAACTCAAATTATAACTGAATCTGCAATAAATGAATCTTTGAGAATTATTACATTTTGTTAGAATGTCTCTATTGTAACTGGACCAGCTTTTCTTGCCATTACAGCACTGGTCACATGACCCTACACAACTTACGTCAATGAGTGGGATACACACAGGAGAGAGAGGAGAGACAATAGTAGGAGAAATGTGAGACAGTAAGATAAAATCAGGAAAGTGTGTTAAAGCTGTAAAGATGCTCAGAAGAAAAATGGTGGAAACTGTCAAGAAGTGGGCAGAAAGGGAAAATGAAGCAGCACTTTTTATTTCATCATTAATTAAGATCCCTCCCATCCCTGAAACAGTGGGATTCTCAATAAGGCTCTCCTCTTCCTAAAGACAACTGGGGTATTATTGATCAATATTAAATGAAATTAAATCAATCAAACTGCATCAAACACCTCCCCCCGTACCCCACCCCAGCACTTCTCCCATGGATCACAGCATAATTAAAGGAACCAGCTAACAGATCCAATTTAAGATTACTGTCTATGAGGAATGTGTGCTGTAGCTGCTGTGGCCCCTGCTCCCGGCCCGCTGCAGTGAGCCTATTATACAATCTGTAATCAGTGATAATAAAGCTGCTGGGAATCAAACCTACTAAGGAGATGTTTGAAGGAGAGTTAAACACAAAATACACACCTGTACATATAAACAGATTTAGAAACAGCCCACGTCACTGTTTCTAAAATAACTCCCTGCTTGATTTCAGCGTTTCTTTTGTTGATCCATATCTAGTTGGTCTCATGGTAAGGAACAAACTACTGATGGCAGTAATGATGCTATAAATTGGCATGATAACGTAAAGACAAGTCTTTAAACATGAAGTGTAATGAGTAATTTAACCTGATACTAATTACTTACTGGTCTTAAAACTTCTCTAAAAAAAACACTCAGGTGAGGACTGACCTTTCTGTGCAAAGAAATATGAAAACTTGTTGGTCTCTATTTCATTATTCACCAACAGCGAGCAACAAAAATTTCCACAACAACTGCCAACACCAGGAGGCTAATGCTTGGTAAAATGCCTGTAAAGATGTTTGACTGTCACATGATATGAGAAGAAAGGTCAGGTAGCACGTTTCAAAACACGTGAAAATAATGGGTTTTAACAGAATACTGAAGAATACTGAATCCTACTGAAGACAGACACATACACACTGTGAATGCTTCAGTCCTGCTGTATAGTAACAGTGTACTGAAGACACCCATCTCTGCTCTTACTTCACTTAATTTAAAAACTCTGCATCTTTCTTCTGCACACTTAGAAAAACTCAGTCTGTATTGCGGCTACCTCCATTTTGCTTCAGATAAAAAAAAAAGACTCTTCAAAAACTCAACTTCAATCAGTGCAAAATAATACAAAGGGCTCTCAGATTACGGAGGGCCTGCTGTACTTTAAATCCTGTAATACAGACTGAAATGAAATCCATTTTTTGCTCCGATGATCTTTCTAGGCAATGTTCAACATGGTCAGAGAGAGGGAGAAATGGCCATCTGTCTGCCACTGTTACTCTGCCACCCACAACTACCACACACACACACACACATACACACACACACACATGACCCCAGCAGAAAAAAATGAGCTGCTAAAAAACCCTGGAGAGAGGAATGAGATGCCGTTTTTCCATTTGTAGCAGCATGATAGCACAAAGGAAAGAGACAAAACATTATTTGAAGATAGAAGATACACACACTCTGATAAGGCAGAGAGGAAGAGTGTGTGCGTGCGTGTGTGTCTGTGAGTGTGTGACTATTTCATCTTCCATGGTAACTTAAATGGTAGATGGAGGCCACACACACACAGACGGGCCCCTCCAGCCCTGCAGCACCCCAGATGCCTTATGGGATGGTAATAATTCATGGAGTTAGCCAACTGCTGCTGGACCAGACAAATGGAATTATACTGCCCAGATGAGATGGCTGCATACATGTGTGTATGTGTGTTGTGTGTTTGTGCAAGTGTGTGTCTCAGGGCCACTTGGCCAGTCAGTGCAAAAGAAAAATAGCTGCTCCACTCAATAACCTTCTCCAAAGCTGTGTGTGTGAACGGGCTATGCGGCAGAAGGCCGACCCCTGACATTGTTAAACCATGTTAGATTTCAGGGGCTGTGGCCAGGGATGTCACTGACTCACACACACACATGCACACACACACACACACACACACACACACACACACACACACACACACACACACACACACACACAAACATAGCATTTGAGTCTGTTTTCCAGGCTGACCAGTGGAACCAGTAAATAGTGGCCCATTAAAACGTGAGAGTGGCCAAACTGAACTGGTTTTATTCGTCAATCTTTTTAACAATTGGGTCTGTTTGTTTAAAGGTTTCTTGCATAGTCCAGGTTGGTTAAAAAGAATCTATCTATCTATCTATCTATCTATCTATCTGTCCGTCCATCCGTCCGTCCGTCGATCCATCCATCCATCTATCTATCTATCTATCTTCACATGATGATGATGATGAATGAAGGTCTCGCTCAAATGAAATAATAATAAGAAACATCAAACATCACAGCTGTAATTAAAAAGCCCCCTCCACACACACACACACAAAAAAAAAAACCTGCCTGTACAAATGCATCAATAAACAGCAGCTGTAGGTTTCTGTTCCTATTCTCTTTGTTGATACATAATTTTGATCATCCAATTGGGATTTCGAAATTTTAATATGCACAAATATAATTTTGAAAACTTCACAACCTCAAAACAGACAAAGCTCTGTGAACCCCCTGAGATCTCTGACATCCCCCTTCGGGGGGCCCAGACATCAGATTAGGAACCAATGTTCTCGAGAAGCATGTACACATTGTATATTATTGTTTACTACAGGTTTTTAGTCTGATGCCCATTACAGTAACACACAACTGGTTTGTTAATGAGGACACATCACTCTGTTGATGCTGGTCTCCAATAGGAACAAAAGGGAAGGTCAGAGGTCAGTGCCAACTGCTGCTCCTCCCCTCCTCCTCGTCTTCCTCCTCCTATCCCCATCCATACTCCTCTCTTCTGTTAAAATCACTTGTATTCATTTCTCCCTCCCTCTGTCTTTTTCAGTCCTCTTTCTGCCATCTTCTCTCTCCCCTTCCTCCCCCCCTGTTGCCTCTGTTCGCCCACTCCTTCCCCTCTCTCCATCCTCCCTTCCCGCCTCCCCATTCATCAGTATTTCAGCTCCCTGCAGATAGGATCGTTGCTTTAGTGCTGCGCTGAGCTGACAGTCTGTCTGTCCTCGCCGTGGGCTTTAAACACACTAAATCAACGTCTGAAAGAAAAAGATATTTTGCGGTTGAGATAAGCCCATTTCCTGGCGAGTATTCATTGAAATGATATAATAACTGACATGGATAGGAGAGCAGAGGAAGAGAGAAGGAGAGTGAGCGAACAGAGATAAATATGGTATTTGCAAGTTTCCCTTTGTAGCATGGAGGTGCCTCCTTTTTCTGCAGCAGGAGAAGGGGTGAGGGATCTAAACGTTGACAGGGGAGGTAGTAAATTGAATGCCATGAGCCGTCTGAGCCTCTCTGTCTCTAAAAAGAAATTCAATTAAAGTGTATTGGAGGGTTGTGAATGTGGCAGAGACTGGGCTCCCAGTAGCTGATAAGAGCTGCTTCTCTCGCTGAGTGGAGTTATAACTGAAGCCAGATCACTAGCTGCTAAACGTGTAATCCCCTACAGCCGAACAATATAGGCCCCAGTCTGATTCAATACAGCAGCAGCCAATTCTCCACATTAAATCAACACAGAGAGGCCGGGGCCGCCGCCATGCCACAGCCATTCACACACTTCCTCTAGCTTAAGCCACACGCAGAATCAGAAAGCTGGGTCACTGACAATGGCTACTATCACTCACACACACACACACACACACACACACACACACACACGTTGTATAAAAGGCCCCTTGGGAAGTGATTTCAGTCTTTTCAGTGTTAAGTACCTGCTCTACTCCGATTAATACCACCACTAATACTGGAATTATAACTGTGTGCACATGTGTGTGTGTCGCCTCTGACAGATAGAAAAAGATTAGATTAAACGGTGCTCTTCTCACCACAGACTCTTCATGACCTATTAAGCTCCAGTTCTCTGCGTGAAACCTCTTCTCCTTACATGAACTCTTTGGTCAAACCCTCACTGATCAATTTCCTGTTGATGCTGTTGGTACATCTTTCAGACAAGATTCTTCACCTACATCAATATGGTCTATAGTGTATTTGTACATGTAGTGTATTACGGAAATCTCTCATAGTCTTATCAACAATATGGAAGGTGTAAAATTGTGTCTTTTTTTGTTTATTTTTGTCTTGATCTCTTGTTCTGCACTCTGCACCGAAATGACTGTAAATCCACTACTCCTAGTTTCACTACACAGCCTTCCATGTGTGTGAGCATGAGAATGTTGCACTGACAACAATCAGGCAAATCATCGGGCTCAATTATTGTTAAAATATGTTTAAAATCATAGATTCAGTGGCTTTGTCCTGAAGAAATATGGAAGCTGAGTTAAACAAGGTATAACCAACACATATTTCAAATACACACAGGTATAAAGGTTTGATTTTTCATATTTCATAATAAATCTCTGCCTGGTATCACAAACTATTTTTTAGAAAAATTCTACAACACGTCTTGGTTCATATTTTCATAATGATGAAGCAAACTGTAAAAAAATCTAAACACACACACACACACAGCAGGGTGGAGGTGAAGGGGAGTGAGAGAGAGATTCTTAATTACTAATAGGCTGCCTGGGAATAAAGCTCATTAATTAATAACAAGAGATACACAATAGGCCTGCACTGACAGTCAGGCAGCAGACATACGCGCCCGCACACGCACGCACACACACACACACACACACACACAGACTAGAGTCTCCAATTATTAATTAGTGAAACTGAATCTATGAATTACTTGCTCCATTATGTACTTTAGCAGCTTCAATTTGCATTGTGGCCTGTTTCCCTCCGGCCAGCAGATTAAACTGGCTATTTGAAATCAATTTCTCTAATAACAGATCTTAACGAGCTCATCAATTAAGGGTTTGTTAATGGCTTGTTACCGTCCAGTCCACTGTGTGTGTGTGTAAATATGTGTGTGTGGCCCTGTCTCACTGTGTTACCAATGTTACTCCTGACAAAGACAGAGCCTATACATACATCACTGTGATTGGTTGAAGTAGGCAGGCTGCTGGATATTGATAGGAGGCAACGTGGGGGTTAGGCTCAACTTTTTGTTAGCCTAACTGGAACCATAAAGGAATAATGAACACACACATACAGACAGATATATTTGGTGTTGGGGGTGGTGGCGTGTCCCGGCCTTCAGAAACCTATTTGAAAGACTCTTTATGCAAATGAGTCTGATAATGGCTCCCAGCATCGAGGCTGTGATTTCCATAAGTTAGGCTGCTCACTGGGGCATTTCCCAGGCTAGAAAGACCATTAGCACGCCTTACACACACACATACACACACACAAGCCTGCAACCTCCTCCCTGACCCTTCTTCTTTTTGACGCACACAGAGTCACGCCCTCATAAATGTAAGTGTTATATATGCATGGGTTAGCTTAGCTCTGCAGACTCAGGCCTGTAATAACCACTTCAGTTATTTAACCTCTGTAGAGGCACTCTCTCAAGGCACTGGTAAAAGAGGCAACAAAATATGAACACCTGCTAACATCTATGAACATCTTCTAACACATGCTAACACTTCATCACACCTTCTAACACCTAATCATACCTGATCACACTCTCTAACACTGAATCACACATTCTAACACCTGCTAACACTTTCTAACACCTGATCACACCTTCTAACACCTGCTAACACCTTGTAACTCTTGATCACACCCACTAACACCCGCTAATATCAAGCAAACACACACTATCTTCAGTCATCTTCATTGAAGATGACCCCATTTTGCCTCCCTTTTGGCCTTCCCAGCTGTTAAACCTGAAGAATCTGAGAGAATTCCAGCCCTGAAATAAGTTTGAAAAACACCCTTGGAGCACCAGTCTAGTACAGATCTTGGACAGTACAAAGACAAAGAGTCATTCAGTCGCCCTTTTTAGCAGGTCTACCTGCGTTAAAAAAAAAAAAAAAAAAAAATTGCTCATATGCACTAAGGCTGACTCAACTACATCTAAAATTAACACATTCTTTGCTCTTTTGACACAGAATACAAACACCACATATGATTTTTGTTTTACATTTTCTTTCAGTTGCTAACAAGCATTGGTCAAAACTGAAGTTACATTTTCAAAACTCTTAACACAGTCTGCAAAAGTCCATGTGGAGCAAACTGTGAATCATTTTTCATTGCTTTAACACAAAATGCATTCAATGACCCCAGTCACCAAAATTCAACACATTTCCTTCAAAACCGTTGAACAACAAAATGATGGGGAAAAGAACATGGTGCATTTCTGCTGCAGCCACATTTAAATCTACAGAAAATCATATCAAAATCTGTCTGTCTTGCCAGTGCTGTGCCAGTGCTGTGTTGATTAAGTGTGAGAAAAGCGTCTTGTACGAGTCAAGATGTCACATAAATGAGTGGGTGTAACGTTCCCACTGCAAGCAGATCGGAGGTAAGCAAATTAAAAACAGCGTTGATTGCAGTGTTGAGCATGTTACTTTAAAAAAGTAATTAGTTATAATTACTAGTTACTTTCCCCCAAAAGGAACTGAGTTACTACATTATAACAGTAACTAATTACCAGGAAAAGTAACTATTGCGTTGCTTTTTTATAAAATGCTCAAGTGAGGGTGAGAGGAGGGGAGAGACTGGACTAGAGCATAAACCAGCCGCCCCGCTTTCACCCGCGGGGTGTTTGCAGCTTGGAGCCAATCAGGAAGGGCCGAGGCTCGGTCGGACGGTGTGTCGGCCAGCCTGGTCTTCAGGTCTTGAGAAACACCATGTTGTGCCACAGCCGTCCGCCATGAAGTGTGAGGTCCGTCAGCCGAGGCAGACTTGCGCTCGCTGACCTGTGGCGCACCAGGACCGCTGAGGGCAGGGAGACCGAGATGCCCCATCTGCCTTGGCCATCTTATGACGGCTCTTCCTCCGCTGTCAGGTGTTGATCGGCCCCGAGCTGCAAACACCCCACCCCTTGACTCTCCATGACCGCTGCACATACTGAAATAAACGGAAACATGCCCACAATGTTTCACTGCTGTAAACAGAACAGTAAACAAAAATGAATTAATTTACCAAGTAACGGACAAACGACCATATTGTAGCGGTAACTGAGTTAATTTATTTAAAAAGTAATGTGTTAGAGTATTAGTACCTGCCAAAGGTAGTGGTGTTATAGTATTGCATGATGGCAGAGTCGTTTGACGCGGAATGACGCAGGGTGGTGGCCCTTTCCTACTGCGGTCAGAAGTCGATTGTTAGCAGGTTTAAACAGGTTTTTTGGCCAGTGGGAAAGGGGCTACGGTCTCTACAATCTCAAAGTAAGGTGATCATGCCCTGCATGCAGTGGCGTGCACAGGTAGACACTAGGTGGTGCTCTAGTACCTGTCCCTTACCCTCTGGACCAAGCAAGCGCCCTTTTGAAAGATCTTTTTTTTTTGTCTTTTTTTTAATGTGTATGTGGCCCATGCCAACACAATCATCTATTAATACTCATCGATTAAAAGCGTCTAATAATGCGCCAATTATCTCCCCCCATCCCGCCCCTCCCTCCACACACAGCGCGTCTCCACAGAAACTGAGACGTGACACGCTGCCCACACACACCTCCTCCCCTGCCCCAACAGCCAGGTAACACACATAAGTGAATAGAGTCGAGCGTTTTGTTTGCCCCTTAAACCTCAGTTGCCAAACAATGACTTGCATTTTATACTCTCTGTTGTGAAGTAGCCTGTCTCATACAGCGCCACACAGCTGAGCATCAATTAGCCGACTGCCCACCGGTTTAACAAGCTAGACGCTGGCCCAAATCAATATGATGTGATGTGATGACCACCACTAATGTCGGTAGAGTTTGTCATTACAGCATGTGAATCTATCAGTATATTTGAGCTGAATATTTAGTGTTGTGTAGGTTTACATTAGGCTGCATAATTAACACTTGCAGTAAAAGAAAAAAAGAAGTTGTTGTAATGCAACCACGGAATCTTATTCATACTGTTGGTCTCTTCTTATTTACCAATTGCAGCATAATGCCTAGAAAGGAGAGGATAAGAAAGGATTTTTTATTATTCATTTGTATTTTATTTTATTTTTTATCATTATTTTTCACTGAGCACCTGCCCCCCAAAATGTCTGTGCTGCACTGCCTGCATGTACCCCTCATGTGCAGGAGCCGTACTGCATGTTCTTCACGCAGTAGATGAGCCAACATATAAGACATGTTACCACAGAATAAACGACACGAGCAGCTCAGCGTTTTCACAGTCAGAGTTTTCTCCTCCACTTTCTTACCATCATATCATCAGGTTGCTCTGACTCCAAACTGCTCCTCGCAGCAGACAGATGTTCTGCTGGAGCCTCCTCTGTCTCCTCTACAGTTGCCCTGCTGCTTTACTGGACACTCAACTCTCCACCTCCAACACAAATAAAAAAAATACTTCTCCGGTGCGAGGTTTCTTTACACATGATGACCCAAGACAGGCGAACTGACTGGGCCAGACTCATCTCATGAACCACTCCACATGTTCACCATTGGCTCCACTTCCACTCATTTCTCCCTCTTTTCCAACTTTATTCTTCTTCCCTTTAGCTTTAGCTGTAGCTGCTACAGCTAAAATGCTCACGACAGGAGGCGGTGTATCAGATGGCAGAGTGACAGGCTGCTGTCATGCTTATTTCTGTCATGTGATATTGAAATATGGCCATAGCCGATAATCGAAATTGATCAATTGGAGATCGTTTTATCCTCCAACCCTAGCTGCAGCTCAGTGGTAACTGGCAACCTTGAGGCTGAAATGCTACTGATTTTGTGATTATTCTATATTACGATATTCTCATTACTTTCATTTTATAGCTCGAAAGGACAAACATATTCGAGTGAAATGCACTCTCTGCCCATGCGACAATTGTCTTTCAACTGCTGCTTGTCCATGTATCTACATGGTAAATTAAAGGTACTACAAGGAGTTTTGGAAAGCGAAAGTGTTTTCACACTACATTTCCCATGAGCCTCTGCGCGCACGGTCACAAACTAGTTGCAAATGAGCCCGAGCGATACGACACTGAAATGAGCGAGCTAGCCAGAGCGAGCCGTGGGAGTTTAGAAGACCGAACCATAGAGCTTTGACCGAACGATGGCCACCGACGAGGTCATTACACAGACAGGTTTTACTATTAGTAACGTTTTGACAATCTATAATGCGCGTAGTCGGTTGCCGTAAATCGCTCTGTCGGAAATGCAAATAGTGTCTCGGGGCTTTATGAAGGGCACTGGCCCTTCATAGCTGTAGGGCCAGTGCTTCGGTGCGTTGCCCCGTGGCCCTAATAACTACAAAGATAAAATGATAAATTTATCGAAAATGGCCACATAAACAAGTGTGGCTAATGTAGATTCATCCACATCAGTGAGACTGAGTAAAGTAATAAGTACTGAAGTTATGTTTCAAATGCAGTAACTAGTAAAGTAATCTCATTACAATTTACAGAAGTAACTAGTAATAAGTAACTAATTACTTTTTTTAAGTAACTTCCCCAACACTGCTATTTATATATATGTAACATCTAGGAAACACACTGGTGTTGAGGTTCTTTCAGTCACATGGCCTATTTGGGCCACGAAAAAAGTGTCAATTATCATCAATTATTCTCCTCTTTTTTTTTGTTCATTCTGCAAAGATGGGTCGATCACTTTTTGAACTGACTGTTTGCAAGAGAAGAAACAGAATTCATGCATTTACTAAACCCAACAAAAGAAAAATGAAGAGAGGTTCAAAGGAAACTACAGCACAAAAGTCAATTTATGATCAATACAATACTCTGTCTATTGTGAAACAGTAGATCTGACACATGTAAAGTGATTCAGTTTGTTATTCCATCAGTATCAGTGCTTTTTATGACACTGCTGTGAATGACTAAATGTTTTTGTTAAAAAATGTGAACATAACCTCAGCTAAACTGTAAATTAATCTTATGTAATGCATTTAATTCATATACTAAAACACTGTGGAAAGTCTCATTCTGCATCCTGAAAACTTCTGATGTTTTATATGTTTTTTTTATATTTTGAAAAAGTCTCTAGCTACCAAAGTTGGCTTACTGGACCTCATGTATTATAACTTCGTTTACTGACGTGTAGGATCTAAATGCATTGGTTGGTCCAACAATGAAGGAAAGTCAGAAGACAGAAGCAGTTGACGTGCTTTGAACCAGAAGTCTGACTCTCAGGAACCCAGCCACTCAGAGAAGCAGAGAAGAGTGAAGCACAGCAGAAGGAAAACACTGTAAACAGCAGCTCATTACTGCACATTTATTTCTCTTATCATGTGATTTCCTTGCAATAATAGAGGGAAACTCTCAGACACGTCTCTGCTCTCATCAGCTGCCTGTTTATCAGCAAACTTGCACTTTAATGATTGATACTGGGAGAACTAATTATGACACCTGAGTTCACTCATTAAGCTACACAGCTACAAATGATTAATTGATTTATCACATTTTCCCAAGACTCCATTTATAATCTCATGCTGAAATGAGTCTGGAGAGGGAAGTGGAAGGAGGGGGAGATGATACGGATGGAGGGAGAGCAAGAGGATGGAGGACAGGATAAGGTGGAGGGTTGTGGGAGGAAAGGAAGAAGGAAGGGGGGCAGGGAATGATAGAGGGAGGGCAGGTTAAAAGGCGGTGGTGGGATTTTAAGGTTGGAATGGAGGTTAAAGGATATTGATATACTCCAACTGCTATTATTTAACTGTATTAATGCTCTGCAGGCTCAGAGATAAGTGCTCCAATTACTATTGTGGTGAAAAGGTGGCATCAGCAGGCTGACAGGACGCTGCTGCTGCATGAAGCCTCTGGAGAAACAGTTTAATTTTATACCTCTTCAGTGTAAAGAACTAAAAATGAAAGAATAGTGACTATAAACTGTGTTGTATTTCTTACCAGCTGTGGCAGCAGGGCTGGTATTGTTGTCACCTAGTGAGTCTGTGTGTGTGTGTGTGTGTGTGTGTTATCATGGTCCTGGAAGGAACTACCACAGAGGTAGTTTTGAGTAATTCTGAAGATGTTTAATGAGTGTGTAGGCTGATGCACACCTAAAAAAGTCTTTTGGGGACAGATGCTTGGGAGCATGAATCCATAAGAAAAAGAAGAAAGAGATATCCTGCACACTGTCCTACAACACTTGCAAAAAACTTTTAATGTCAGACAACATTTCGGTCCTCAGACCTTTTTCAAGCAGAGATTTTGCTTGAAAAAGGACCAAAACGCTTTGTTACAGTAAAAGTGTTTTGCAAGTCGTAGGACAGTGTGCAGGATATCTCTTTCTTCTTTTTCTTACGAATGATGTTTAATGAACCTGTCCATAGTCAGAAGTTATATAGGTGTGTAGTTCAGATTACGAATACGAATACAAATTACTTTATTAATCCCCAAAGGGAAATTCATTTGTCTGTCAGCTCATCAACCATTTGCAGAAGAATGAAGAAGCCTGATGGCTGAAGGTACAAAGGATCTTCTATATTTCTCCGTCCTGCAGTGAAGAGAGAGGAGCCGTCCACCACCGCTCTTTTCTTGGTCCATCAAGGTGTTATGAAGAGGATGGTCTGAGTTGTTCAGAATGGCCTCCACCAGCGTGTGTCTCTCCACCACAGCCTCAGTGAGTCCATCAGGGATACTGAAGTCAAGTGCCTCAGGATGTTTAGTCTGTATCCTAGCAACGACTTCATGGAGACCTTCACATGGAACTTCAGCAGTAGTCGTTGGTGGGATGTACACAAGTATTGTTTTGATTTGAAAAAATGTCTACTTCCTGAGTCTTCATCTATATCTCCAGCTCCTCATCACTCTTGTTGAGCAGAGAGTTGATATTTTGCATGATGACTGACGGCAGAAAGGACCTACAGTACATCTCCACTTCCAAGCCTTTAACCTCTGCTCCACCAGCACAGCAACCATGAAAGCAGCTCCTCTCCCAACTAGAACAGGGTGGCATCCTCCAGACTGACAGAAGCTCCTCTCCTGAAGAATCTCCTCTCCCCACAGAAGTGTCCATCAGTAGTTGACAAAATACGACAAAAACATACAAAAACACAACAAAAATAAAGCAAAGGTTGAGTAAAAACTCAGAGCTACCAGACTTTGCTGCTCCCAGCTGAAGCGCATGTTCTGGATTAAGATGAATGGTTTGAGTGCAGCCCTCCAATGAAGCTTAACATTTCCTTCCACCAGGTCCAGGTTATAAACTGAGACTTTTTTTTTTTTTTTTTTTTCAATATTACCACTATTACCTTCAAATGAAAGTAGTCCTCCATTGTCTCACTGCTCATGATTGAGTTTACTATGACATTCTATAATGGTTATGAAACGTCTAGCTAACACTGGAAACAACAGAGCAGCTAACACAAGTTAAACTCTAACCTAACACTTATGTTAGAAACTGGTCAAAAGCTCTGCAGCTAAACTGTCATTTAACCCTAAAGTTAAAAACTAGCTCAAATTAGCTGGCCAAACTGCAACTTCATGATTCACCAGGAGGCAGAGTCATGTGCACAAGAGTAAAGTTGGAGGACTATCAGGCGCAGGTCTCCAGGAGGAGGAGTAATGAGATGCTGTGGCTCAGCTGCTCAACAATAGCTGGTGTGTGTCACTGCTTAGCCTGGTGCTCTTCACCTATTTGTCATAATCACAGCCAGTTTTCTCATTAGTGGAAATCATTAGCCCTTAAAGGTTTATCAGCCTCTTATCATCCCACCGGCACATCAACAGTCCTGCACTCACACAGTCACACATATCACAAAACCTAACAACAATCAGCTCACCACAGCAGAAATAGCACAGGGTACCACCATGCCACTGGCCCATAATGCTTTGCTCATAAAGTCGTCAATGACCCCACACACTCACTGAGACTCGACAGTGGCAGCAGAACTTACAAAGCACACGCATCCTAATCTGGCTCCATTAGCCGTGTCTGTCCCTCCCCAGTTGCTGGGCTTTGTTCTGCTGCCAAGATGACCAATGACATCACACCACTGCCTGATTCATGGTGGCGACCCTAAGATCACATCTGATGAGAACGACAGGCCAAATGACCAAACGCATCCCCAGCAACCCATTATAGTCTATTTATCTAGTTGGACATCTAATGGGCGTGCTTCTTTTCCACTCAGCGCTGTGATGCTATCGCTGAAGGCTTGGTTAAGGTTTGGATGACTGGGCAGCTATCTCCAGTTGTGCAGCTTAATAACTGGAACAGCTGTTAACTTTTAAAACCCATAAAAAAGAATTAGACTGGACTATGCCCATGGAGGCTGTTCTCCATGTCAACAAGCCTAGAGGAGTCAGAAACCGTTTAGTCACCTTATCTCCATTTTTTTTTTTTTTTTTTTTACATTTTATTCTAGAACACAAAGTCAGTAAATATCCCAGTCCTGATATCTTTGAGCTCTCACTTCTAATCAAAAAGACCAGTCCAGTCGCTAACAAGTGTCTCAGTGAGATGCTCAATGGGGACATTAAACATCATCATATTGCAAATAAAAAAAATCTTGAATCCTTGAGCAATATAGATTAAAGCAGCTGTACATACATTTTCTTATGATGCTATGTTGCAAACATTGTGATTTCAGCTTTAAATTCCATCCCTTCACTTACCAACACCTGTCTCCAGAGGTGGAAACAAACACCAATATTAACTCTTGTCTAGTCCATCTAATTAAGTCAGCATGCTCACTCAATTACTGAATCAGTGTGACCCTCAGTGGTTCTCTGACATAACAATGGTAGTCAGAGAGAAATCAGCTGACGAACATAGATTCTATGAATGACACTAACAAAAATGAAAATGAAAGAGATCTATCCTGTACAAGTTTATCGTGTTTAGAAGAGCCTGACTACTACTCAGATGTTTGGTTTGAGAAGTCATATGTGTGGTCACATCTAATCAACCTGCTGTGAATCCTTGATCCATATGCAGCTATTGATAACATAGTGAACAGATTTTTGATATTACTGCACTCAATGACTGGACTATATACATATCATTCATGTGTTCTTACAATTATTAAAAGGAAGTGAAATCTCATGTCAGCCATTTTGGTTAAGATTAACAGACATGGACCTTTGAACCTTTTCTCTCTTCCTACTTTTTACTAAATGGAGCAGGCAAATGAATGTGAAACTTCAGACTTAACCCTGGTGATTTTATCTTGAACCCAGTTTGGCCTCAGTTTTTCATCCCCGCCTTACTCCACCTTGTTTACTCCTAGTTCTCTTTTTTTTTAATCTCTACATTTCTCCTTTTCACTCCTTTTCCTCTGCTTGTTCTCCTCCATTACTTCCCTCTGCTCCTCCTCCAACATCTTTTCACTCCATGTTAATATCATGCCCCCTCTTTTCTTCCTGTTTCCTGTATCCTCTGTCTCCATCTTTCTTCTCTTCCTTCATCCTTCTCTCACCCCCCCCCCCCCTTCTCCATCCTCCTCCTCTCTCCATATCATTAAGCCCTCAGCCCGCCCGTGCACTAAAACATGTAAAAGAGCTTACATTTTGGGAGAGATTTGTTTGTGGCATTAATAGTCTTTAGTTTTCCACATGGTTTCCTGCCAGCCAGAGACATTAGAAAGAGAAGTGAGGTGCAACATATCTTCCCTCTCATCCTCTCATCCCTGCCTCATCTGTCAGCTACAGAGACAGAGGGAGGAGGGAAGAGGGAGGGGGAAAGAGTAGTAGATAGATAGATAGATAGATAGATAGATAGATAGATAGATAGATACCAATACTCTTCTACACCACACTACACTATACTCTGCAATACCATACTCTTCAATACTCCGCTATACTACACTGCACTATAATATACTCTGCAATACTATACTCTACAATACTATACTATACTCCGCAATACTCAACTACACTATACTCCACAATACTCCGCTATTCTATACTACACCATACTATGCTGCACTATGCCATACTATACTCCATAATAGTATACTATATTATGCTACACTCCCCTACACTACACTATACTCCACAATACTATACCACATTATACTCTGTAATACTATATATAATACCCTACTATACTACACTGGACTATGCTATACTCCACTATACTATGGTATGTATAGTACTATGGTACTGTACTGTACTATACTACACTATGTTACACTACACTACATTACACTATACCATATATTTAATTTCACTTACATTAGTATTTGGACCAGTTTGTCCAGTCCAAGCACAGGACCTTAAACTGATTGATATCAACAACTATTCTGCTCTATCACACTAATAATTAACAGTAACCAAGGCGGGTGCCATTTTTACCATTTACAACAATTGATCAGGCAATTACTTCCAGTTTGAGGTGGTGCTGGAGTAGACTTTATGAGTATGATGATGTACTATGTGTGACAGTGTAATCAGGCATGTCAGATGTGGGAAAGATTCGACACAATATAGATTTAAGAATTAAAACCACTTCCTGTTTCAAACTTCACAGTGCCACAGAAACCATGCCTGTCACTGAAAACTCAATTTTCACAATGTATTACCAGCATGGTGAGTAGAACTGTGTCACCAATTTCAAGGCACAGCGGGCAACATATTCACAGCCACACCCTTGAACATCCAATCAATATATTCATACATAATCATTCATTCATTCATAAACTACCAGTTTGTTAGAACCAAGGGCTTTAAAACTTTTTGTGAAGAAAAGGTATGTGCTGTCAAGGTTACAGGCAGTAGGGTGGGGACAGCTGATGACACACCGCAAAAATCCTATCAACACAATTATAGTTCAGCAAAGATGAAAGACCGTGGTAGCCTGTAGCTTACATTTAATGTTCATCAGCTCTTCTCTCTTATCAGCCTTACATATAGAAATGCCCAACAACAGCAGGTATCAATTGTACTGGAACACAGCCAACTGCACAACACAGCCATCCAGCAGAGGAGTGGTCGACTCACCTGCTGTCAGGGCGCTGTATGTGTTGTTAGAGTTATTAGAAATACTCTGTTGCCCATGATCACACCAACATGAAAATGTTTTCTTATGCATCATATCATCTTTCATCCATCACTTATTCTGCTCTAATGAAGGAAATAAGCTATTTATTATTCATTTATAAGGAACATTGTAGCTTTTATTTTCCAGATCTCCAGCCATGGGTTTGAACCCCTCTCCTCCTTCTCTCCTCTGTCTCCTCTCTCCCCTCCATCCTCTCCTCCTCCCTTTTCCTGACCTCTTTCCCTCTTCTCCTTCCCATGTCCTCTCCTCCTGTTCATGTTCATGTTGTCCTCCTCTACCTTTCTCTGTCTTTTTCTCCAATCATCTCTCCCTCCTCTCCTCCTCTTCAGCTCAGTGCTCTCTGTGTTATCAGCTGGTGATGTCACCCGCAGCCAACCTGTCTGTCTATAATTAATACAACTAGTGTGTGAACACTTTCAGGCCCTCCTCTTTCCTTCTTTCTTCTCTCCTCGCTCCTGTCCCCTCCCCTCCAGCACCTCCTCAGTTAATCACAGTTGTTCCCGGCAAAAGGAGCCGTTAACGGCTTGGTGCGTCAGGAATGGTCCCAGCATTCCCCACCACTAATCGGACCGTTACGATTGAGAAGCTTTGCATTATGCAAATCACTGGCCGGGAACAGGTGACATTTGTAGGGGAGCGGGGCGACAGGGCGATGGAGTTTGGCTGATTTAGACATTAGTCCCTGTCACAGTGCAACACACGCACATACGCTCGCACACACACACACGCATGCACACACACAATCACATGCACTACTCATCTGCATAGTGTATACACAAGCAAAGGAATTGGAGGTAAAAAATTACATATCTACTTTTATTGTAATAACTTCATTACAACAGTGATGTTTAAGAAATCAAATGGACTGATGTTCTGTGTGTTACAACTCATTTTAAATAAACTCACAAAACTCTAGCTCAAAGGTCCATATATTTAAGAGTAGATGTCCATGTTTCTTTGAATATAAAGAATCTCTAGGCTCTATATCACCTGTAAAAGACACATGGACAACTGCCTTCATCTTAGGCCCACAGTGTATGGACCTCTAACCACTCAGTTATTAACAATAACTATGGTTAAACTGAGACCCCAGCAGCTGTGGGCTCTTCACATTGTGTCATCTGTATTTATATATGAGCATCAAACATTACCATAATACTTCTTTCTTTTGGTCTCTGTCTCTCACACACACACACACACACACACACACACACACACACACACACATTCATATTTATGTTCACAGGGTGTAGGAAGTAATAAGAGGCCATTATGGATACTAACCAGATCTTTTAACCAATGACTACAATGACTAACTGACACTCTCATATACAACCAATGAGCTGTGAGCGATCTGACTCACGCACGCGCGCACACACACACACGCTGCAATACTACATGCATACCAATCTAGACTGTGTCTGCCCGAGTGAACCTCAACTGAACACATGACCATGACCATAATCACTTTATCAGGGAGAAGAGAATAAAAGGCAGTGAATATGAAGAGGAGGAGGAGGGTGAAAGGGTGAGCAAATTAAGAAGTCAAGAAAGGAGGAATGAGAGAGAGAGAGAGAGAGATGAATAGCAGAGGAAACTGAACAGACCTGTATGCTGGAGTCTTTAAGTACTTTCTGTCTCCCGGTCTCCTGAAGACCACAATCTTCATCCAGGCTTGTTAATGTATATGTAATTCTATATGTGGCAAGTTATCATCCTTAAGTCATCAAACTGCTGATCACTGTAACTTTCAGTGAACATATGCATTTGTTGTGGACAACATGCATGTGTTGAGGAGACACAACAAGCAGTGGAAGCAACTGCAGAAAATGGCAGTAGCATGTAGCTGTAGCCATCATACCAGCAGCATTGAGTAACCACAGCAGTAATGCTATCATCTGTGATTATGTAAATAATCTAATACTACCTCAGATGTCAGTCACTCTCAAGAGACCAGAGTATGATATGAAACCACCCAATTAGATGATCAATACAGTCATGTAGATCCCAAGAGCTTGTTAATTAGTTCTGGCACATCTCTGTTCTGCTCTTGTCTCAGTGTGTCTAGCTAATTCAGCCTCTCGTTAACAATGGTTATACAGCCAATTACCATAAATCCCTGTTAGCTGTGGCAATTAACAGTAATGAGGCAGCGCTGCATGTGTTTCTACTGTTGTAATTAAGCCAGTGTGTTGTTAATTAGCAAAATGTGAGTAGGAGGTTTTATGCTCGTTAGTATGGCCATTTCATTCAATTAGCACCATCATTAACAAGGTGTCTCTGTTGTTACAAAGTTAATGCAGGGAGGAGGCAGTGACTGGGTGATTAGCCTAGACAAACATGATGAGGAGCATGGCACCAAGCCCAGGGAGCGATATATGGAAGCAGAGATGAGGAGAGAGGGGGAGAGGGAGCAGTGCAGGTGGTGCTGCCTGCAACTTACCACTGGGTCTCTGCACTGCATTAGTGCCTTCACATGTAAAAACACTGAAATGGAGCATGACATGTGAATGTATCCAGCTCTTCTGACAGGAAGACTGTAAAAAAAAAAGCATAAATAATGTCAAACAATAAATTTAACACAAAAACTAAAAAGAGAGTTCAATTAGACTAGCCTGTACCCTGGAGAGAACCAGTCTGGGGGTATCACTGTTATGCAATGGTAGCATGTATTTTCTCATCTGTTTGTTTAATGTCAAGAACCTACTTGGTACCTTCCTGAGAAGGTACCAAGTAGGCCTAGACTAGAGGTGGGGAGGAAGCTGATTTGTTTCAAATTAGCAGTGCTATCTTATTTCCTATGTAAATGAGTAGTGACTTAAATGATAGTTTTAAAAGGTTTTGTAATTGCAAAGCAGATGAGTGGCTAGTGGATCTGCAAATCAATGGTTCTCAGTAAGCCCCATTTGCTTTAAAGGAGGAAGCAGGAGTCCCAGCCAACAAATTGAGTCTGGTGCCTTGCAAAATCTCCATCAGACTGTCTTTATATATTTTTGGCCCATTCAGCTTTAAAGAAGAACTGTATTTTTACCTTAATTAAACAGCTTCAGAGTAATTGTGATGGTTGAATAAATGACTTGTAACTTGTTAGAGGGAGAATGGAGGCATTTCTGCCTTCCACCTTGTTGGCTTCGTTGAAAACAAATGCACATGGCTGGGAGGAGGGTTAGCACACTTAATTATATTAAAAATAGATTTGTAGCATACAAAGGTTATTAAAAATATTATTTTACTGTTTGTGCTTAATTTGTAGTATATTTAATATATACTTTTAGAAAGTGTACTTTAAAATGTAATTGAGTTAATCTTCACAATACTAAAATTAAACACACTACTTATGCAATACTTAAAGTTGTACTTTAGTGCACTTATTAGAAGTGTACTTTATTAAAAGTCTATTATAAATTGTTCTAAAGTATACTTTTAAAAAGTATACTTTATTTCAAAGCACTTATAGTAGTAGATAAGTATTCTTATTAAGTGTAAAGTGTACTTATTTTTGAGTTATTTATAATGTCCGGTTAATATACTTTATTAAAGGAACTTAGGGCAAGATATAAGAATCAATACTGACACGACGGCCGTTGCTCATATCTGCAGCCATCAGCTAAGCCGCCGCGGGAGCGCGCATGAACTCTTCACCGCAGTGCAGCAGATGCTGTAAAATGTTATTTACGTTACTTACGTGATACTTTACTTTATATGATACATTACTTTACTGGCTGTTCACGTGACGAGGACGGGAACGAGACGAGAGCCGGTGCTGTGTATATTTATATATTTAAGATTCGGTTTCTATGGAGTTAGATTTGTCTCATAAATACCTGTAAATGCACAGTGGGTGATCTACAAATATTCCTTGATTTGCACATGTAGTAATGGACTCTGCTACGGTAAACAAATGACCCACCACCACACAAAGTCCACTGAAGAGTCCCACAAAGAAGCGGCATATTGTCAATCAAAACGCAATTACTACAAAAGCTGGTCTGGCACCCAAATAAATATTGGATTTGCATTTGAGTCAGGGAGGCAGCTTCATCTTGAATTGGGACTGAAAACAGACGTGGACATGGCTTATTTCCTAGTAACCAGGTAAGAAAACACTACAGGTCATATGAAAAGCTTGATCTTAAAATCATATGAGATGGCCGAGGACACGGGGTGACCTAACTTGCATAACATAGTCCACCACTGTGTAACATTACAACGTTACAGACTGCGCCTTTTCCACGGTCCTTTAGTCTGAAACCTATGGAGTTAGATTTGTCTCATAAATACCTGTAAATGCACAGTGGGTGATCTACAAATATTCCTTGATTTGCACACGTGTTTTGGTATCCACAAATACAAATTTCTAATTTGCAACCGGTATTTTGTTTATTACAAACAGATGTGCACAATTTTCCATTTGTAAAAACGAAAAAGCCATTTGTTAAACTGAAAATTCTGTTTGTGAAGTGTGACTCTGCATTTGTGGATCACCAGTCACACACACATCTCCTTCCTCAATGACATATTTTTGAGACATTTTTGCCGAGATCCACACACAGATCCACAAGCAAACAGCTTGTGATTCACAAAAGGCCCCGCCCTCCTCACCAGTAGGTGGCAGTGTTGCAGCCATTTCTTTCATCAATGACGTATTTTTGAGACGTTCCAGTTGCAGATCCACAAACAAATAGCTCATGATTCACACAAAGCAGGCCACATCCCCAGTTCACCGCACCCCCTCATCAGTAGGTGGCAGTGTTGCTCTCTGCATTCATGTAGCTATGGACTTTCAGTTTCGATTTGCCGGTAACCATGGCCAAAGGAGGAGAGCAGCCACCATCCACTGTAAGTATAAATACTTTTCCTTGTCCTACATTAGGATAAAACTAGTAGGTCTACATTTACCGAGAAAATACCATGAACACTGTCGTGCGCAAAGTTGATTGCTGCCAAAAGTTGATTTCCGCTCCACGGGAGCGCGCACATTCTGTTAAAGTTGAAAAGTGTAGATTATGTGGCTCTACAGCTGCTTTTATCTGGCTCGAACAGCCAGTATACCAGAGCTATATCGATGGTGTGTTGAAGTGAGACAATTTCACATATTTTAAGGCAAGGCAAGGAAAGGCAAGGCAATTTTATTTGTATAGCCCATTCTTACAAACAGTTTGTCTCAAAGGGCTTTACACAGCATCATGACAACATCCTCTGCCCTTAGACCCTCACATCAACTGAGGAAAAACTCCCAAGAAAACCCTTTAACAGGGAAAAACTGGAGAAACCTCAGGGTGAGCAACAGAGGAGGGATCCCTCACCCAGGACAGGCAGATGTGCAATAGATGTTGTATACAGACAAGAAAACAATTTACAACATGGAATATGGAAAACATGGAAATGGAATCAGTCAGTTAACAAAGAATGATGAAGGAAGCTCCTGGTGGGAAGGGAGGGAAGGCCAGCTTAATGGGACTACTGGACGGCAGACAGGGTCGTGAGCAGGGACAGCAGGACAGCAGGAGAAAGGAGTTGATGGAGGCGGCGGTTGTTTGGTTGGTGCAGGGGGATGGAGCTCTGAAGAGAGCAACAAATAATGACAGTCCGAAATATGGGAGGGAAGAGAAGAGGAAAGGAGAGGAAGGATAGGGCTCTGTGTAGCCTGATGTGTCCCCCAGCAGTTTATGCCTACAGCAGAATAGCTATAAAATGGATCAGGACTACCTGAGCCAGCCCTAACTAAAAGCTGTGTCATAGAGGAAGGTCTTAAGCCTAGACTTAAATGTAGAAAGAGTGTCTGCCTCTCTGACCCATGGAGAGAGCTGGTTCCATAATAGAGGAGCCCAGTAACTGAAGGCTCTATCTACCTCCCAGTCTGTTTTTGGAGATACTGGGGGTCACTAACAGAGCTGCATTCTGGGAGCGAAGTGCTCTGGTAGGACAGTATGGAATAATGAGGTCTTTCAGATAAGATGGAGCTTTGTCATTAAGAGCCTTGTAAGTAAGTAGAAGGATCTTGAAGTCTGTTCTATATCCTACAGGAAGCCAATGGAGAGAAGCTAGAATGGGAGAGATGTGCTCTCTCTTACTAACTCTTGTCAGTACCCTTGCTGCAGCATTCTGGACCAGCTGGAGACTCTTTAGAGAGTTTTTTGGACATCCTGACAAGAGAGAGTTACAGTATCTCTAGCCTAGAAGTAATAAATGCGTGGACCAGTTTCTCAGCATCACTCTGAGAGAGGATATTCCTGATCTTAGCTATACTGCACAGGTGAAAGAGGGCAGTCTTAGTCACATGCTTTATGTGAGAGGTGAAGGAAAGATCCTGGTCAAAAATGACTCCAAGGTTCCTCGCTGTTGGACCAGAGTTCAGTCTGATGCCATCCAGAGTAGCAATCTGATTGGAGAATGTGTCCCTGAGATGCTTAGGTCCAATCACAATAATCTGTTTTGTCAGAGTTCAGTAGTAAGAAGTTAGAAGACATCCAGGATTTGATGTCTTTCAAGCAATTTTGCAGGTTGATGAGGCGGCTTCTATCATCTGGCTCTATCGATAAGTAGAGCTCAGTATCATCAGCGTAACAATAGAAATTGATGGAGTGTTTATGGATTATATCCCCTAATGGAAGCATGTAAAGAGTGAAGAGAACTGGCCCTAAAACTGAACCCTGAGGCACACCACACGTAACTCTGCTGTGCTCTGAATGGTCATTATTAACATTAACAAATTGAAACCTGTCAGATAGGTATGAGTCAAACCAAACCATTTTAGAGCAGATCCTTTAATCCCAATTTCATGTTCTAGTCTCTGCAGCAAGATGCTGTGATCAATGGTATCGAATGCAGCACTGAGGTCCAGAAGTACAAGTACAGAGACAAGGCCTCTGTTGGAAGCTATAAGAAGATCGTTGGAAACTTTGACCAGTGCTGTTTCAGTGCTATGGTGTTCCCTAAATACAGATTGGAAAGCTTCAAAAAGCTTGTTACTGTGCAGATGTTCATGTAGCTGCACAAGGACAACCTTCTCAAGGATCTTGGAGATGTAGGGAAGGTTGGATATAGGCCTATAGTTGGCTAATGCATCTGGATCAAGAGAGGGTTTTTTAAGTAGAGGATTAATGACAGCCACCTTAAAGGTCTGTGGCACATAGCCTGTGACTGAGGAAAGGTTGATCTGGTTCAGTATAGCAGCGTTAACTAAGGGGAAGACATCCTTGAGCAGTCTAGTTGGGATTGGGTCAAGCAGACATGTAGCTGATTTGGAGGAGGTGATTGCAGAAGTTAGGTCAGACAGGTCGATGGGGGAGAAACTGTTCAAGTATGCACCAAGTCTGGGAGGTGCTTCCGTAGGGGTTGTGATCTGTGGTCCACTACTGCCGATCCTTGTTCTGGTATTTACAATCTTTTCAGTAAAGAAAGTTAGGAAATCGTTGCTGCTGAGAGTCAGAGGGATGCATGGCTCAACAGCACTGTGGTTCTTAGTCAGCCTAGCCACAGTGTTAAAAAGGAACCTGGGATTGTTTTTATTCTCTTCAATTAAAGATGAAAAGTATGTACTCCTGGCACTGCGAAGCTCTTTTTTATATATTAATAAACTATCTTTCCAGGCTCGACGGTCTTCCTCGTGTTGGCTGGAATGTGTTTTCCTTTCCAGCTGTCTGGTCTTCTGCTTCAAGATGCACAGGTTTGAATTGTACCAGGGAGCTATTCTCTTCTGGTTGATGACTTTCTTTCTCAGAGGGGCTACAGCATCAAGTGCTCCAAGGAGTGTTGCTGCAGTGCTGTCTACAAGATAACCTACCTGCAAGGGAGTAAAATCAGCAAAGCTGCAATCATATTACTATAAGGTGTGGCAGCAAGCTCTGCTGGAATGAGCTCTTTAAATCTAGAAACAGCAGTGTCAGATAAACATCTACTGTAGTGGTATTTTTTCCCAGGTATAGTGTAATTTGTTAAAGTAAATTCAAAGGTTATTATAGAATGGTCAGACAAGACCAGGTTCCGAGGGAAAACTGTGATGTGATCCATTTCTATTCCATAAGTAAGCACCAGATCAAGGATATGATTAAAAAAGTGAGTGGGTCCATGTACCCTCTGGGAGAAGCCAATTGAATCTAAAAGCAACTTGAATGCTGAGGCCAGACAGTCATCATCAACGTCCACGTGAACATTGAAGTCACCCGCTATAATGACTTTGTCTGAGTTCATTGCTAAATTTGACAGAAAGTCAGGGAATTCTTCTAAGAACTTAGAGTAAGGTGCAGGAGGACGATACACCACAGCAAGTAAGAGTGGTTTCTCTGCTTTCCAGTCTGGGTGAGAGAAGCTGAGCGTAAGGCTTTCAAATGAGTTATATGAAACATTAGGTCGAGGGTTAATAAGCAGATTTGACTGATAAACTGCAGCCACTCCTCCTCCTCTACCAGTGTTACGAGGCACATGGTAGTTAATGTAACTGGGAGGGGTAGATTCATTTAAACTGACATATTCATCCTGCTGCAACCAGGTTTCAGTTAGAGTCAGTAAGTCAATTTGGTGATTAGTGATCAAATCATTTACTAGCAGAGACTTGGATGAGAGAGATCAAATATTTAACAAACCATATTTAATAGTTTTATTTGTTTGGTTTGCTGAAGTAGCGGTTTTGATTTTAACTAGGTTGTTATAATTGACTCCTCCAGCTTTGGGTTTTGGCTTATATAGCCTCGAGGCAGACACAGTTCCTATGGGGTATAAGTAGGGCTGGGTGGGTGACAGCACAAAGGAACCTGCAGAGGGGCGTGTAAGACTGCGGCTCTGCTTGCTGGTCTGAACTCTGGGTGATTGTCTGGGGTTAGAATCACTAACAGAACGTGCTATGTTTCTAGATAAGAGAGATGCACCATCCAAAGTAGGATGGACGCCATCTCTCCTAATCAGACCAGGCTTTCCCCAGAAAGTTTTCCAATTAGGCCACGTTGTTTGCTAAGCACCACCTAGACATCCAGCGATGGAACAACAACATGCGGCTAAACATGTCGTCGCTAGACAAACTGGGCAGCAGGCCAGAGAAAACTACGGAGTCCGACATTGTTTTTGCGTAGTTACACACAGATTCTACATTAACTTTAGTTAACTCCAACTGGCGAAGTCGGGTGTTGTTAGCGCCGACATGGATTACGATTTTACTGTAATTGCGTTTACTTTTTGTCAGCAGCTTCAAATTTGCCTCAACGTCGCCCGCTCTGGCCCCTGGGATGCACCTAACTATGCTCGCTGGAGTCTCCACCTTCATGTTCCGGAGGACAGAGTCGCCTTCCCGGCGGCAAGAGCAACAGAGCCAACATGCTGAGTTTGGGTCTCAGCGGGTGTGTCGCTGAGTAGGGAAAATCTATTAGAAACATGAAGGGGTTGGTGGTGCAACACGGGCCGTGTGGACTTATGCTTCCTGCGTGCAGTCACCCAGCGAGCCTGGCTTCCCGGCTGCTCGGGAGCTGCGGGGGAACTGCTAGCAGCGGCTAGGCTAGGCGGCTCCGCTCTGGCACTGATTTCGCAGTTATGCGCATTGGCTGTTTTGGGCTAATTAGGATATTTGGCATTGAGTGGCGATGAGAAAACTGTCCCAGCCACTATCAGCTGCACATCTGCCAGCAGGTGCTCCATGCAGACACATAACAAACCTTATTTTGCTTTTGTAGGGTTTAGGACAAACCAGATTTTGGTTAGACAGTAACCAAACTAATAACAAAGACAGTAGCTATGCGCACAAAAGTTATTTTAAACTTGAAACAACATGTTTGAAAATGTCAAGTTGGAAATGCAGCAACTGTGTGCGGGAAATAACTGAACAAAAGAGGGGGAAAAAATAATAATAAGTCGCTTAAGGTTCCAAAATGTAAAAATGTATATATAAACATGGACAAAATGAAATGGACAAATGAGATTTGGCACCTATAATAATATTCAAAAATCACATGAGTTTCAGTCATGTGATTTTTGTATGAGTATAAATACAGTGTAACACACTGAATTTTAGACGTTGTCACTTCAAGTGTTATTTTTTACAAGGACACAAACAGATAAACACACACTTAATAGCCTACTCCGGAATCGGATGTAAAATGCTACACTGTTGAACTTGCTCTGCACTAGATACAATGGTTGTCACGACAAGCCCCCCCCCCCCCAGCAACCACAATGCTATCAGTTGCTACTGCCATCTACTGCCGTAAAGTAGCAACTGTTTCAGCTCGGCCTGGCCAGGTGTGTCTACACAGTAGCTATAGGCTAACAGAAAAATTAAGGGGGGGTGACCCAGTTAACAACACAAACAATATCTTACTAAAATGGCCAGGGTGATATTTCAGCATTGCTAAGGAAAATTTGGCATCAGGCTCTGTCTCTTCTTATTTACAAACATGGACAAAATGAAATGGACAAATTCAAGTAACACAAAATAAATATTTTTGATTAAAACTATGAACTTAATGAACTTATTAATGTCATAACATGTCAGGAACAGCTGGGGGAGTCAAATTTGTCCGTGCACAGCACACAGGGACTATTTTGTCTCGAGGCATTAGGCCTTTTGGGTGCTCAGCTTCACACATTTGAATTCCTACTGTACTTTGATGTATGGTGTAGGAATTTCTAGCCTCGCCAATAATTCTCTCTACAATGGATCCGTACTGATGCAAGTCCTTGTGTGGACTCCAATTACACTTTCCGTTTGCTAAAGGCTGGGATCTTAAGCTCAGCATTGTACAAACCAACTGAATCTTCCATATCAAAGCCTCTATCAGTCAATATCAGATCACAAAAAAACCCCAAAAACCCCCACAGTTCTCACAGCTGTTTGATTGATGATCCGCCACGCTAGCCTTTTGATATAGTTTACCAATTAGATACTTAATGGTATGGTTATGTAGCCTATGTATTTTGAGTAGATCTGTGTTCTTGCTCTTAGGTCTCTTCAATAAAAATTTCAAAGCAGTCAGTAATGGCACATCTATGAAAGTCCTGTCTAAATATCATGGACATCGACAGCTGGAGTTCTTCTCGATTTGGCCAATACACAAGTGCTGGGACAAGCCTCACACATTTAACACTTCAATGGTTTTCCAAAATGTTCTGCTGCTGGCAGTTGGAATTGAGATCCTAAAAAGACAACTGAACAGTGAAAGGGGAAGGTTCAATTTCAGCCTCATAAAGAGTTAAGAGAAGTTGCTGAAAGGGAGAGAGATGTGAAGCAGTATATAGAAATTATATCACGAATGTTGAAACTACTTGTAGCTTGGAATATGTGGGGATCGCAGCCTTTGTTTTCAGCTAATTCATCAAATGTTCCTGATTTAATAATGTTACATTCCCTTTGTAATCCTTCAAACTTTTCCTTGCACGTTCTGTTTTGACACTGTTGCTCATCCTCAGCAGGTGGTGCCGGCTCAGCATCAGGCACTGATGACAATCCACTGAGGACATCCACTGCATCTTGCTTCTTCTCCACCCTCTTGTTCTTCATTCTGTTGTGCTGCTCATACCTCTCCATGTCTTTCTCGCTTTTCCTTTTCTTGGTGGCTGTGAGTGTCATCAGATTTGGCACCTATCATAATATTTAAAACTCAAAAATCGCTTGAATTTCAGTCAGAAACTTGAATTCATATTGAATGGGTATAAACACGACAATAAATAATTACAGCATGGCTGTGGAAAATTTGGCATCAGGCTCTGTCTCATTTTATTTATTCCCCAATAAATAGGCCTCACATGCTTGACAGACATTAAAGGGAATGAATAGCATACCCATGCAAGATATCATAGAAACATCATCTTGTCTTTGTGATATTCAGATGAATATAGTAGTGACAGGATTTCTAAACCCATCCATTTTGAGTTTATTTGCGTTATCAAAGGCACTGTTCACTCTTTGCTACCTAGCTAATGCCAACTCATTAAGATCACTGCTGTTGGTCACCTCAGTACACAACAAAACCACATCAAAACGCTTACAGATGTGATTTTAAGAGGAACTATGCAAGTCTGGTCGCTTTTCTGCCGTTTTACTACCCCTCCACTCCGGTAAAAAGGTCAAATCTTGTAAATATAACTCTGCTGAATGACATCAAGGCTTTTTGGGACAGAAACCCCTCACCATGCAATACCAAGGGTTGGAGTCAAACTTCGGCACGTGAAATATGCATTGTTATGGTCCTTTACTCACTTTTCACGTTTTCAAGTGGTAAAGAGCGTTGAGGTCTAATCATAACTCGGCTGGGTGATCATTTTGGGGCAAATGCCCCTCTATGTGCAATATCAGGGGCTGGAATCAATTTTTTGCAGGCGAAATACACTGATTTATACTGACCCTTTACTCATTTTTCAAGCAGTAAAAAGTCAAGTAGGCCTAAACATGACTCTGCTGAATGATATCAAGTCATTTGAGAAAAAAAAGCTCTTGGTGCCACATATCCTAATTAGCCCTAAACAGCCAATGCGCATAACTGCGAAATCAGTTAAAATATGCGAAATTGTCTCACTTCAACACACCATCGATATAGCTCTGGCATACTGGCTATTTGAGCCAGATAAAAGCAGCCGTAGAGCCACATAATCTACGCTTTTCAACTTTAACAGACTGTGTGCGCTCCCGCGGAGCGGAAATCAATTTTTGGCAGCAATCAACTTTGCGCACGACAGTGTTCATGGTATTTTCTCGGTAAATGTAGACCTACTAGTTTTATTCTAATGTAGGACAAGGAAAAGTATTTATGCTTACAGTGGATGGTGGCTGCGCTCCTTCTTCAGCCGTGGTTACCGGGAAATTGAAACTGAAAGTCCATAGCTACATGAATGCAGAGAGCAACACTGCCACCTACTGACGAGGGGGTGCGGTGAACTGGGGATGTGGCCTGCTTTGTGTGAATCATGAGCTATTTGTTTGTGGATCTGCAACTGGAACGTCTCAAAAATACGTCATTGATGAAAGAAATGGCTGCAACACTGCCACCTACTGGTGAGGAGGGCGGGGCCTTTTGTGAATCACAAGCTGTTTGCTTGTGGATCTGTGTGTGGATCTCGGCAAAAATGTCTCAAAAATATGTCATTGAGGAAGGAGATGTGTGTGTGACTGGTGATCCACAAATGCAGAGTCACACTTCACAAACAGAATTTTCAGTTTAACGAATGGCTTTTTCGTTTTTACAAATGGAAAATTGTGTATTTACAAATACGCAATATATTTGCAAATACACGTGTATTTGTAAAAAACAAAATACATGTTACAAATTAGAAATTTGTATTTGTGGATACCAAAACACGTTTGCAAATCAATGAATACTTGTAGATCACCCTCAGGCATTTACAGGTATTTATGAGACAAATCTAACTCCACATTTGTGAATCACGAGCTATTAGTTTGCGGATCTGTGTGGATCTCGACAAGAACGTCTCAAAAATATGTAATTGAGGAAAGAGGTGCGTGTGTGTGATTGGTGATCCACAAATGCAGAGTAACACTTCACAAACAGAATTTTCAGTTTTACAAATGGCTTTTTCATTTTTACAAATGGAAAATTGTGCACATCTGTTTGTAATAAACAAAATACCAGTTGCAAATTAGAAATTTGTATTTGTGGATACCAAAACATGTGTGCAAATCAAGGAATATTTGTAGATCACCCACTGTGCATTTACAGGTATTTATGAGACAAATCTAACTCCATAGGTTTCAGACTAAAGGACCGTGGAAAAGGCGCAGTCTGTAACGTTGTAATGTTACACAGTGGTGGACTATGTTATGCACGTTAGGTCACCCCCAGTCCTCGGCCATCTCATATGATTTTAAGAGCAAGCTCTTCATATGACCTGTAGTGTTTTCTTACCTGGTTACTAGGAAATAAGCCATGTCCACGTCTGTTTTCAGTCCCAATTCAAGATGAAGCTGCCTCCCTGACTCAAATGCAAATCCAATATTTATTTGGGTGGCAGACCAGCTTTTGTACCGTATTTTCCGCACTATAAGGCGCACTTAAAAGCCTTTAATTTTCTCAAAAAACGACAGTGCGCCTTATAATCCGGAGCGCCTTATATATGGATCAATTGGTTAATTGGTTGATCCATACTGGTTGTACACGGCGCTCAAGGCGCTCTGTCAAAATGTTTCAGTATGAAAAACCAATAAAAACAATTTAATAATCCAAAACACTGATCCCTTTATTTTTCTAAGCCTTTTGCTAGACTATGCGCCGGATTAGCTATAAAAGGCTAACGATCCTCATATTCCTGTTCAAGACACGAAGTCTTATCATTCACACTTGGTGAATCTCTAACCTCACCAACAAGTACGACTGGTAAACTACAAGGCCGCACCGCTTGCAGCATCACGGCTACCGTAGTCAGTAAACACCGGTACTGTGCTTACTCACAGTCCTAGTGGATGCATAGCGCAACCCCAGTCAAACGTTTGACTGCAGTATCTTCTATTCTATGCGCCTTATAATCCGGTGCGCCCTATATATGAAAAAAGTTCTAAAATAGGCCATTCATTGAAGGTGCGCCTTATAATCCGGTGCGCCCTATAGTGCGGAAAATATGGTAGTAATTGTGTTTTGATTGACAATATGCCGCTTCTTTGTGGGACTCTTCAGTGGACTTTGTGTGGTGGTGGGTCATTTGTTTACCATAGCAGAGTCCATTACTGCCGCGCTTGTCTTCTTCCTCTATTGAAAGCCGCCGAGAACACGCATTCAGCGTCATCCAACGTCACGTCCGCAGAACTGCGCGGGAAATTCGGACCCAGAATTGCAGTACACAGCCTGTTCAAGGCAATGGAGAGAAAGGTGGGTGGGCTTGTTTTTGGTTTTGAACACTTCATCACCCATAACATTAAAAAAACTTCAAATGCACATTTGTAAAATGCATGTAAAATCCATTCATTTTTCACAAATCCTGTCCCAAGTCCCTTTAAAGTGCACTTAATTTGCAGTTCTTTGGAAGTGAACTTAGATACATTTATTGAAAGTGTACTTCACTGTAAGTCTATTTTAAATTGTTTTAAAATGTACTTTTGAAAGTATACTTTATGTCAAAACACTTATAATAGTAGATTAGTATTTTTATTAAAAGTATACATATTTGTAATATATAGTTAGTATACTTTATTAAAGTGCCCTTAAATTTCACTTAATTGGAAGTGAACTTAAGCACAAAATGTTCTTTACTGCTAGTCTGCCACGCTTCGCAGGAAGTGTAATAATGAGGGCTACGCCAATTTCATTTATAAATGTTTAATTTTTTCCTTTTCTTTTTGTTTTATTTTTATTACGTTAAGATTTTCACTGTTGCATTTGTGCAGCATTGGTCAATTTCCTAGATACCTTATTTGAAAGTTTTTGTGTTTTAATGTAAATAAATTTGTTTTTGTTTTATCAATAAACTTAACTTGATTTCTTTCATAGAACTGAGTAGCACACTTTTAGTGTACTAGTGGTACCAGAAATTAAGTGGACTGAAGTGCATGTGGTGACATTAAGTATACTTCTGTACCACTTGTAAATGGCAGCTGATTTTGTTTATAGTAAATGATGCGTTGTAACGTTCCGCTTCCATGCTTTTATTTTGAAGAGCACTGCTCTTCTTCTACGACTTCCTGTTATTGCTGACGCTAGACTTCCTGCTCCGGAGTTGGTAAAACATGCAAATAAACTATTTACTAGTCTTATTCTGTCTGGAGACCTGTGAGAGGTTATTTCATTGTGGTTTGCTCTGTTTTTTGTTTTGTTTGTATGTCGTGTGTAAGGACTGTCACTGTGAGGTGTGTGTGGAAGATGGGCTGCTAGCAAGCAGAGCTGAAACTTGGCACCCTTGGAAGCAGAAGGAGGCAGGAGGAAACTAATGGTGCATTTATCATAAAAACAGTGGTTCATTGTATTTAAAAAAGGAGGGAAACTGTCATTGTTTTTATTTAAATAAGAACTGCAACTTATAATTGTTTAAAAGGCTAATTTCATTTCAAGTTTAGTAAAATGATTTGTATCAAGTTAAAAAAATATATATAAATATGATTTTTATGTATTGTTTGTGGAAATATGGTACTATGACATTTGTATTTTTGTCCATTTTATAGTTTTCATGGTGTCAAGGTGCCAGTGGTAAAAAGGAGAGAATTAAAGCTGCACCAGTTGAGGCTCCCTGCATCTGGTGTGGTTAATCCAAGTGGGCCACTACACCACTAACACAGTGTACTATACAGTACTAACACAGTACTGCAGCACCTATTGCACTCCAAATACAATTATAAACCATACATTATAGTATAATAATATTTTACTTGAAGTACCTTTTTAATGCTTAAATTGTGATATTATGTCTCATATGTCTGTATAAATGCATTCTTATTAACATAACAGTGCACTTGAAAAGTAATATAAATAGTCAGAAAGTGCACTTGATGGTGCAATTTTTGGACCTCAACTGCTTTAATACTTCAAAATTTCCAGATCAGTGAGATCACATTTTGATAGTTCAGGTCTTTGACATGTTTTACATGTTCTGAAATATTAACCATTTTTGGCTGTATTTTTTCTGGACATTTTTTTTGCACCAGAATGTTAAATTTTTTTTTTTTTTTGTAAATATTTTTCATGCACTTTTTTCCCACACTCGTCTACTTATTTGTACTTTTAGCTAAACAGTAATAATCATTCTAGCAAATACTTGTAGCACTTCATTGCATCTGTCAATCTTTATCTTTGATTTTGTATGTAAATTGCTAACTTATTTCTGTTATTTTTAAAGGAATGAATTTCTGTATTATCATCTTTTTCTGACTTTGAAGACAGCCATTGTTGTTTTTACATAGGGGAGGTATCTCCATAGGCCTTTTTGGGCTTCCATCTCTCCTGCACAGTGTTTAACTAAATTATTTTCATTGTTTTTATGTAGGTTATATAATGTCCAAATAAACTAAACTAAACTGAGCTAAACCAGAAATGCCATTTGAGTTTTATAACATTAATAATTGTTTTATATTTTAGGCAGTCTTCAACATTCTACTCATATTTTTTAGAAAGTGACAGTAGTGGAAGTTTTCATTTTTGGAGACTTTCACAGTATGTGGTGCAGTGTCCACAGCTTGAGTAAGGGACCTAACTGACACAGAAACTGTTCAAATAGCCTGAAACATTTCTGTTACCCTCATCACCACAACGACTCATTACTCTACACACATCATGTTTTCACACATTTATCATCTTCAACACAAAGTGACTATAAAGCTCAGTGATTTACAGAACCTGACTGCTTCTTGATACAAATTAATGTTAGCAGTGCACTTTAGCTTCAGCTTGGGCAGAAGCTGCAGTCCTACTACAAATTCTTCATATTGCAGTTTCTACAGTTCTACAAATGCTGTTTCGGAGGTTTGTTTGGATGGAGACGAGCAGTGTTCAAATGTAAAAGCAGAACAGAACATACAAACTATAAACAATCAGCAACAATAAAACAACTCTAAATGCCTGTTATCTTAGAAAGTTATTATATCTAATTGACTCCTGAGAAAAGGGTTTCCACTGAATGGATGATTTCCCTTAAGACATATAGAGCATACACACACACAGGCGCAAGTGCGTACACACACACACACAGACACACACACACCCACCACCTCTTCAGTGTCTGCCATGACAGGGTGATTACAAATGGAGAATGGGACTAGAGCAGTCAAATAGTTCAACAATAGGGTGTGTGTGTCTGTGTTGTTGTTTTTTCAATACGTGTGTGTGTATTTCACTCAGTGTGTGAGTGTATTATACTGTGTATGAGAGCATTGGCTGCTGATAAATGGCTGCCTCTTTAGGGAACTTATCTCTTTAAGTGTTGCTGCGGTGAGGGATGACATCATTTGGATCCCCAGTTAACTGGCTGCCATGACGACACCTCACCAACCTATCCATTTACCAGATGGCCCGATAGTGTCTGCACACACACACACACGCACACACACGCACACACACACAGGTAATAGAAGGCCATGTGGAAATTACAGCCAGAAACTGTGGCAGCACTGATACACACGTTGCTGTATCAGGCACACACACACACTGATAAATTCACCCATTCGCAGATGTCTGACAAACACACACACACTAAAGAACACAGCCCCCCCTTTCTTATCACTGCATAACAGAGAAAAAGAGTAGCCATGAGGAAAAATTAAGAATTGATCAAATTAGCAGTTTTTAAAGCATTGCTCAAGGATGTCTGTGTCTTTCTGTGTGTCTGTGCACATGCAGACAATGGTGGAGTGGGGAGGGAGGGATTTAATGAACTCATCACATAGCAAACAAAATTGAAAGGCCAGAAGGACGCTTGACCTCCTGAAAAAACAAGGGATACATTTACATATCCAGCACTACAGGAAACAAGACACTCACACCAGGTGACACCAGTGTATTAATGAATGCTTCTTTAACGCCACAGTGACAGCTTTATAGTCTCTACTGATACATATGCTTGGCTGCAGAATAATGGCAGTAATAATAACAGCAGTTCTAGCAGTACAGGAAGCCTTCCTGCCAGTGTATTAAGGTTGCCAGGTCTTAGAAGAGATATCTGCATGTCATCTTTTTTCCCTTCCTTAGCACATTCTATGTTTGAATGATGCACATGCAAGTGGTAGCAAACCTTCACAGATCTTTTTTTTTCAGTATATACTGTAAGTGTAGAGAGCCAGATCCAGAGCTGAACTAAAAGCTAGGACATGGAGGCACAAGCTGTTTCTACCATCAGTCCTCATAAGAAATGTCAACCTGCTTGATAACAAGTGTGATGAGCTGGAGACACTCGTAAAGGACCACAGTGCATATTATGAGTCTGGCGTATTTATTGTGGATAGGGACATCACAGTGAAAGGACAAAAGGTGGAGGTCTCTTTCCTTTTTGTTTGTTTGTTTTTGTGAACAACTAGTGGTGAGACCCCAGCACTGTCACAGTTAGGGAGCTGTGGTTTCTCGCATTGGGAGATTCTGCAACTTTGTAAAATACCATTCATGTATTCAATTTCAACTTCTTCTCCACGACAACTGCCTGGTACACTGCCCACTGCTGTTTCTGCAATCTTTCACTATATCCTACTCTCATTTTGGAAAAAAACACCTTTCAACAATGTTATTACAGAGATGTTACAGCACCATTACTACCAAAAGATACAACCCACCATTCACCACTTCCAACCATGGTCTCAGAATTCAATGTGCTGACCCTCATCTAGACACTTCCCATTTGACTGCAGACTGCCCCAGTGTATGAAGAAGTTCATGGTCTGAAACTAACAGTACCACAGCACCTGCATTAAGTAGGGAAGCAGTTCTGATGCCTCCATACTGGACATTCTCATCCTTTTAAATCCTGTCCACAAAGATCACAAACAGGGGGACAACAGAGGTGGAAGCCAACATGCACAGAAAATGTACAGACACCATAGGAGGACTTGGTTGTATGCCTTTGCCAAATTTACAAAGTATAGCAACAGGCAAGTTCCACTGAGTCCAGTAACCCTGCAAGACAAGTGTTCCACTGTACTGAGTTAGGAAGGAGAGTTAGTGGGAGTACTGGTGGGTAGACGGCTTCATAGGCAGGGAGGAAAAAACTACAGTCCCCGGGTGGTACTTCCTCTCAGGGACATATAGACTTCAAGAGGGCCAGATGTCCTGCTGTTTAGTAAATAAGCATACACACCTGTCATATTATAGCAATTCCCTCCTGAATAGGCCCAATAATAGATCGGGCCAGGCCTGGCTCAGACAGAATGTGCATGGGCACAGGTTGGCTAGGTCTGGGTTTTTTGGGTCCAGTCTAAGCTCTAAAATAAACTAAGATGAAAGAGGATAAAAGGTAATCAGTTCATATTTTACTCTTGTATGCTGTTTGTTTGTTTGTGTTTTGATGCATTTGTTTTGTAGGATGATGAAGTACTTTTAAAAATGTGACTTCCATTTATTATCACACTAATCTCCTCATATCTTTTCTGTGTGTAACATTCCATGCAGGAGGCTTTCCAGTTCACAGTTACTGATAGTATTGCTCGGAACTATCAGAGTGACAATTATTCTTTCCTAAAATGAGTGTTTTGTCCCTTTAGAGTTTCTGGACTGAACTAATAGTTGTTATGACTGACAGAATAAGTGAAACAAAAACGCTGCTGGTAATGATGAGCTATATGTTCAGCCTCTCTGGACCTTATACTGAATATTCAGATGGGAAACAATACAAATACACACTGATCTCACTGACCTCACACACAAGCTTTGGCATGCACATACACACTCTAACACATGCGTACACACACACAAGGGGAAACTTATTAGGTTATTATCTTTCCGCCCCATAAAATAGGAATAACTTAAAGTGCTGCTGCAATTAATAACCCAACTATAAATCTGAATATTCCCCATGAATATTATTCTATATTGCACACACACATGCACATACACACACACACAGAGTGATCAGCAGGGTGTATGGGAGCAGGGAGAATGATAAAGCCATCAAAGAATGTTCTGGATGAAGTGAGCCAAACGTGAATGTGTGTATCAGAGCATGTGAGTGCATGTGTGTGTGAATAGGTCCCATCAGAGTGTGTTCTGCATGGTAGCTTTATGCATCAACACACTGATGCATTCTCCATCTCCATGCTGAGGGGTCATTCCCAGTCATATGTGCTGGATGCACTGGTTAAATCAAAGCTCTACCCACTAACCTCCAAAACTGACACACACGCACGTGGCTGTCATCTGGTATGACCTTTCTGCCCATTACCAGAACAATACACGCACACAAGCACACATGCACACATACCACACACATACACACACACATAGAGACGCAAAGTGGGAGATAGAGATATTCTTCATTATTCTTGGAACTGATTTTAACTAACAAACAAAACTTGGCCTTGATCTGGGTCTTTTGTTGACCTCCCCTCATGGACCACCTGTCAATAATCCTTCATCCATAACCACCTACATCTGGATACTGTGGTGTTTATTCATTTTTAAGAACCTACTTTGTAGAAATCATTAATTTCAGTGAGATTTATTTGTGGGGGTTTTTTTGTTTTTGTTTTTTTGCTCAAGATTTTTATTGTCATTGAAAATCGTACAGCTCCAACAGAGCCCCATCCCAGAGAACCACTGTACCATGTTCACCACAAGAGTCAATCTCAAATTAGTCACATAGAGGTATGTAAATAATGCCAACATGACAACAAATGTAAGTGAAAAAACAACAAACAATGAACAAGGAAGGAAAAAAACAAAAGCAAATGCATCAATGAAATTATAAATAATAATACACAATCAACAAGACCACAGCAGCAGTAGCATCCATCCCTCTCATATAAGCCTTATAAGTCTTAGATCCTTCCACTTAAACAGCAGGAGATGCAAAAGCTATCAAGTCTTTACCCAACAACTAACATGTGCATCTTGTATATCCTGCAACACATGAGGAGGAAACCTCTGGACGTGGGATTCTGAAAATATTTTGCATTAGACAGCATTGGATGATTTTAACATGATTTATCATGACAATGTGAAAACGTGCTTTTTGAACATTTTGGAATTTCATTAAAAATCTAAAATTAATCGCTCATTTACAAAAGTGTTCAGATCCTGTGCTGTCATTGTCTACACATTATTTTTGTAATATATGAAAGGATCAAAAACCACCGCTTACTTTTTTAACAGTGTCATCATCCATCCTGTATAATCGGTGGGTTCCATGAAGGTGTAATCCTTAGCAGCAGCCTGGGTCCAAGTCAAACTTTTCTGCTATATCAAGTGCACAGGAAAGAACTTGTTTTAAAATATCCTGTCTCGCTGGGTTAGTTAATTTAGTGTCTTAAAGTGTCTTTACTCCCTTGTCTTTTCCACCTGTGTGATTCCCCTCTCTCTGCCCTATTGTGCTTTTCCTGTGTCTAACTGTATTCAGCTTCCCTCTCCTACCCCCATGTTCTCTGCCAGTTCATCTTTCAACTAGCTTTCCAGCTGTTTTTCCCTCTGAGTTTGTCCCCTCTCATGTTCGTGTTTGACTAGTGTTTCAGATTATTGGATTACATCTTTTCCTGCTGATTTGGAACTGTTGCCTGTGTTTGTCTGACAATAAAGTGTGTGAATTATTCTGGAGAGTCATATCACAGGTTTCTTCCAGACATAAATATGATAAATATATTGTATGTTATATTGGTTAGAACAGAAATGTTCCAACCCTGCAAGCTGTTGTTTTTACTTCTTTTGAAGGGTTCAAGTCTGAATGGAGCTTACCCATCAGGATCCTGGAAGGAGAACAAACACTGGTCAGAACTGAGGATTAAATTTTTTGTTTTTTGAAAAAAAAAAAAAAAAAAACTTAAAACATATTTTTACAGTTAGCACAGATTCCTTGTGTAAGTGTACATTGGCTGGCATTTATCTATTTATAATTACATCCACAACACAAAGTGTACAACAAGAGAGCCTGAATCACTTAATATCCAAAGGCACACTTAACCATCTCCAACATTTACAAGCCTACATGTTGCACGCAGATGTGTGTTGTCCCATCTCAAACACCAACACTCTCCTCCAGCCTGGCTTCCATTCGCCCTGAATAGATACCATCAGAGGAGAATATGTGGTTTTCACTGTGTCACACACACACACACACACACACACACACACACACACATACACACACACACACACACACCATAGCCATTCAGTAATTTGACAGATGTGGAAGGACAATAAAGCAGTTTGTAATGGGGGTTATATGATTTCAAATACTATCTATTAGCCTGGATAGGCCTGTCAGGTGTGTGTGTGTGTGTGTGTGTGGGGGGGGGTGGCAGAGAGAATATAGAATTGAACATCTAAATCACAGTATGTACGGACACACACACACACACAGTGACAGCAAAGATACAGACATACAGTCACATGAAAATATTAGGACACCCCATTTGGTTTATGTCAAACATGTCCTCTGTTCTGGTGTCCAAATAATTCAGCATTAGACTTATCTGTCCAAAGACCATTATTTCAGAATCCTGGTCTTTGTGTACATTCTCTCTGGTAAACTTCAGCCTGGCCTTCATGTTTCTCTTAGGTTTCCTTCTTGTACACCTCCCATGCAAGTTACACTTGTGCAGTTTCTGATTGAGAGCTAGAGCTAGGTCCAGCGATGACATTTTAGGTTTTTTGGAGACTTCTTTTAGCATCTTGTTTTGAATGTCCTCCACTTGTAGACTATTTTCTGGACAGTGGAACGGCTGATTTCAAATAGTTTTGAGATCTTTCTTAATACCTTACCAGACTCATGACCTGCTACAGTCTTCTTTCTGAAGGCCTCAGACAGCTCTTTCCGTCTCACCATGGTTTCACTATCACTTCAGCAGTCAGGGGCACATCAGACTAAATGTTGGAGGTTTAAATAGGCAAGTCTCCCTCAGAAAGCTGAGTAACAATATTTCAGATCATGTTCACCTGATGTGATTCACCTGCCTGTGATTTTAGCCATTTTAAGTGGGAATAAATGTGGGCGTGTCCTAACTTATTCCTCACCAAAAATTGCTTTTTTTGTTTTAGAATAACATTTTACAGATTTTTTTTTTTAAAGTCTTTTCTTCAGTTTTAATTGTTTAGCTATGTTACTTGAATCTCCCTGTATTGTTAAAATTGGCTTTCATAGGGTGTCCTTTTTTTTTTTTTTTTTTTTTGCATGACTGTACAGATACACACAAACACTTATTTTAATGTAGTATTCACAATGTATTATTTATTTATTTTAGTAGTTCAATTCAAACAGTGAAACTCATATTATACAGATTCATTACACACAGACTGAAATATTTCATGTCTTTATTTCTATTAATTGTAATGATTATGGCTTACATTAAATGAAAACCCAAAATTCAGTATCTCAAAGAGAATATAGTGAAAACATTCACTACTGTAAACTAATGATGTCACTATAATCAGCTGATTAACTCCAAAAACCTGCAAAAGTTTCCTGAACCTTTAAATGTTCTCTAAGTCTAGTTCAGTATCTGCATTCTCATGGAGAAGACTGCTGACATCCATTATGTTCTACTTAACTGAGATGCGCCTGTATATGAGAGATCAAGATGAAATGAGGGAGCACATTCCCTCAAGCACCAGAATCCAGTGAAGCACATATACAGTCGATGTATCAGTATGCAAACACTCACCTCTTCCTGGCTTTTGGTTTTGGCAGGGTGATAGGATCTGCTAATGTTCTTCAGCAGAGTTGTGGCAAACCTTCACGTTGGATGGTACCACTCCGTCTGTCTTGAAAATAGTAGACACAGGACATCAAGGGTCTATGGCTCTCTGCAAAAGTGTGAATATACTTTTTATAACAGGCTTGAAGGATAATGAAAGTATTGATGGGGGATACAACCTAAAAACATCCCTAATTAAGAAATGAAACCTGCTAATTCAATCCAACTGGATCTGCTCACGTTTCATGAACAGACACGATATGTTTTCTGTGAATTGATGTGGTACTGTGATGTGATGACAGATCACAATACACAGATGTCTGAAAATGAAAATTTAAAAATCACTACAGAATTTCTAAAAACATAAAAGTTATTAAAACCTCTGAACAACTGTTTGGCTTTTCTAAATACTTTGATAGCCTGTCATGGCCTGTTTAGATTTCTCCGCTACATTCACCACACTATTTTAGCAGTTAAAAAAGCAATTAGCAAGTAATATGTCATTGTCATAGGGTCAAACTATAGATCTTAAAATGCTGCATTTCAGAAAAATATAAAAGGAAGGTTATCCTGTTTGATGTTCACATGACATGGACAGGTTAGTAGAAAGGAATGGGGGGGGGCATCTCACATTAGTGCTGGTATTGTGAAACTAAGTTTAGCACTGTGGACCAATTTCGCTGCAACTTTTATTCTTTCACTGCAGGTAAACTCAATCCTAGCATTAACTAATTATTTAATTTCCTCAGTTCTTTAATGTTAAACACTTTGTTTCCCTTCGAGGATCTTAAAAATATGTTAGTGGGAAAATAAAGCTGAGTGTTGAGTAATAGATATAATAATTGCTTTATCCACATTTTCTTTCAAAATCTGACGCAATTACATAAGAGTTTTGCTCCAACATTCAGTGGAGACAAGACAGAAATTGGAGCTCATCTGAGGGAGCTCAGTGGTGAGCAAATGGGAAAAAACAAACCATAAGCATCAGCAACTCAGATAGCCTTTAGATGGAATAAAAAGCTGGAGGCGAGCAGAGAGGATAGAAGACATATCAACATGGACAGAGAAAATAAAAGAGCTGTGGAAAAACAGAGCAGTGTTTGCAGAATCCAATTGAGCTGACACTTTTTCAACCACATACCATTTTTTGTTGTTTACAGCTTTATGAGTGGCTGACCCCAGAGTGTCTGTGTTTTCATGAGTGTGCACGTATGGCTGAGTGGTTGACCTGTGTGCGTGTGTGTGTGTGTGTGCATCATTGAGGTTGATAGATGCTGACAGCTGTGGAGAATCACTTTCCTGTTGGTAAAATACCACATTGACCCTGTTGGCCCGGTGTAGGCAGAGGTTAACCTCACTGAAGCCTAGCAGGCCGAGTGGGGATGACATTGAGTTGAAGACTGCACTTGAACCCATAACTTCACATTGACCCACACGGTGCCAAACACCTGCTACCACAAAGCCCACCCGTAGAGGGGTTAGGCAGTGGGGACAAAAGAGGAGAGGGACTCAAGTTGTGACAGCCATGTTTGTGAGATCTGCATTTCAGGTCAGACAACAACAAAATTGAGGAGCATGAAATTAAACTAGTCGATCAGTGAAAAGACATGTCTGTACGAATGGAGCTTTCAGGGAAAGCTGGAAATACAAAGCTGACATACTCTAAACTTGCTTAGCTGCACATTTTTCTCAAAAATGAGTGAATCATTGCATTAGTTCAATAAATTTCAATAAACCCTTAAAAAATTGTTAAATGGCAACATATGTTGTCAATCTGTGCATTTCATCGTGCTTTGTTAGATGTTACAGTAATTACAGTAGATCAAATAACATTAGCAGCACTGGGAGTGCACAAAGGTGAAGTGCAGAGTGACCTTGTAGGATAGCGAAGATCCACACCTCACTTTAACTCTTCACTGTGCTCTGCCCCTCTGTTTCTGAAATGATCTGAGATTGAATGTTTTATCTGAAATTTTTCCCACGGGAATAACATGGCAACAACATCCACTCTACATATAGATGATTGTATATAAATGTAAATTGTATACAATTTGTAAAACTGTGTTAAAATGTAATGAATTTTATTAATTATGTAAAACTCTAAATCTATAACAGCATTTAACTCATATTTAATAATTAATGTATGCTAATAGTTTATATTCTAATATTCCGCTTGGGCAACAACATGGTTTTATACATGCCAATAAAGCTATTTAAAGCTTAAATTGAAATAAAGAGACAGAACACTGAAGAAATATACAGACCACCGCTCTGCTGACAATTCTCTATTGTGGCCACTTGTGTACAGTGAAAAATCCCCTGTAGTCCAAGGCCCTTTTTCCCATAGACCACAATATTTATGTAATAAGGTTTTCATTTCAAACATACAGGTATTCTGATTCAGTGATTTTGAGTGGCTGTTTTTAGTGACATGTTAGCCTTTGCTCTCAAATGTGATTGTTTTGTAGATGATAAATTAGCAGCATAGGGGCAGGAGCAGCTGGCAACACAAATTAAAATCTCCTGTAGGCTGGACCGTCTCATCACTTGATGGTCGAAGCTCCAAAAGACCACCTTCCTAGACCATATTCTTTGAAGGATATGGCAACTGAATGGAGACTGAATTAATTCATCAGCTCATTTAATGTCTGATTGCTTGTCTATTCTTCTGCTTCTTTCTGTCGGTCATGTCTCTGTGAAGAACTTCATCCAGCCTGCTCTCAGCCTGACTGATCATGTTTAAAAATGTTTCTGAAGCAGACGAGGTTGCTGGTTCCAGACTGGTTGCTGGGAACACCATCTACCTCTGAGGGTCCACTGAGAGGGACTCAGCTCCTCGGTGGTAATGGAAACCGTGCCGGGGCAGCTCCCAGGTGTCACGTGTGTAACCCTGTATCCAGGGTGCTGCTGGCTTCAAACACATCAAGGTGTCAGCTAGTGGTGCTGGAGTGAAACAGCCAGCCAGTGACAGGCTGCTGTGGGGCCACTTTAACTCATGTTTCTGCTCACTTGTGTATGGACGCCCTGACTTAATAACAAGGTGAGTAATGACAGGGCTTTGCTCTGCTGCTGGTCTCACACAGGCCCAGAAAGACTGCTGCTGCATGTATGTGCATGACCCTACTAAGGTGGTTAATGCTGTGGTGTTCACTGGGTATTGGTAGTGTGTGTGTGTGTGTGTGTGTGTGTGTGTGTGTGTGTACATGTGCGTAGTTGAAGGGTTATTCACCTATAGAGAGCAGGCTGTTACTTAAAACAACTAGAGCAAATCTCTCTCTCTCGCTCTCTCGCTCCAAACCCACAGCTGATTGGTGGAGATTAGTCAAATATTCTGTGTGTCTCAGCAGCACCCTGACAGGGTTGGCGGGGCAGGACTGTGTGTGGGGGTCAGTCATGCTCCATCACCCAAAGTGACCACAGGGCTACAGGGGGAGTGTCCTTTACCACGTTTTCTCTCTATTTCCCACCCTACTCAACTTCCTCCTTTGTCTCCATCCCTCCTTCATGTGTCCTCTCTTATAACAGAGACTGAATCAGTCAGTTAATTTAAGTTAATTTTTTTTTTTCCAGTCCCATCCTATTTCATCCAGCAGCAGCTGACACTCAATGAGTCAGTGCTTCTCAGTCACTGGTTGGATGGACCAACATGTTGCCTTACCTATACTGGACACAATTAAATCTGCTCTGGATACACAATATCAAATATGAATGACACCTACACATCCCTATATCAAGAGAACAATTATCCTGTACTGTATGGGGTATGTACATAGGGTTCACATTCAGACAAATTCACAAATAAAATTTTAAAATGTTTGATAATGTTTATAAATGTATAAACATAGACTCATAATTATTAAATAGAGATCCATATGTAAATGTATAATGAAAACATTATATCTAAATATAGTTACTTCAAACAAAAGTCAAAGCCACTAAGGGGCTAAGTGAGGGAGCATTGCACTGCTGACTCGCTGCACAAACAACAAAGCCATTTCCCTGTTTCCGACTGTGTCCGTATATATTTCCAACACAAACATAAACAACAACATCTCAGCATATAGCTTCTACCACCCAGCCCCTAATTAATCACTGTAATAATTTCATCATAACAAATAAATTAGAAACATGAAATCATGAGATTCAGTCAGTATAGTTCATTAACATGCTCTTCTCCCTGGAATGCAAGTCAAGTCTAGTCGAGTCCAGAAGTTCCAAACACACAGCTTCATGGAGTAACCTTGACCCATCCATGTCACACTGTCAGTCTGCAAAGTCAGTCTAACTGTCCCAGCAAATTTGATCCCTCATAGCTTAGGGGTCAGGCTTCCGCTTCCTGCAGATGACAGACTTTGGTTATGGGCCTTTCCAAGGAGCTGGTCTTGGTCTTGATCAGCAACCGTTGCACGAATCCTCTTCTGTCTGGGAAGGTTTGGATGACCTTTTCAATGACCCATGAGTTCCGGGGTGCTGTCTCATCCACAATGAACACGATGTCCTCTACCACAAAGTTGCACTGGATACCAGTCCACTTCAGAGGTTCCTGCAACAGTGATAAATATTCGTTGGTCCATCACTTCCAGCGTCGATGAGCATGGATGTCATTTCTTTGAAATTCCCCTGGTGGTAGGGAAGGGGAGATTTTCAACAGCAAGAGATGATTAGGTGTTAAAGCTTCCAGATCATTAGGGTTGGTTGAGGCCTTGGTGATTGGATGACCATTAATCATGACTTCCACTTCACAGAGGACAGTGTGCAGTCCCTCCTCGTCAAGATTTTGCACTTTAAGGATGGCATTCAAGACCTTCCGCACACATCTGATCAACCTTTCCCAGGCACCACAATGGTGTAATCCAAATGGGGGGTTGAAACCCCATTTTATCTCCTTCTGAAGAAGAACACAATTTATCTAAGCTTGATTCCAACCTCTGATGGCCTCTCTTAGCTCATGTTCTCCTGCAATAAATTTTGTTCCATTATCCGACCGAATTTCCCGGACTTGGCCACGCCTCGCAATGAATCGTTGTAGTGCATTGATAAAGGAAACTATATCCAGAGAAGGAGCCACTTTGATATGGATAGCTCGTATTGCCAAAAAGGTGAGTATGACTCCATATCTTTTCACCATGCTCCTCTGCCTCTTTACCTCAAAAGGTCCAAAGTAGCCCACACCGACTCTGGTAATTGGAGCTTCACCTGGACAGACCCTGTCAACAGGAAGATCTGCCATCAGCTGGCACCCTGGAGCCACTTGCAGCCTACGGCAGACAACACACTTCGACAAAATCTTCCTTATGGCTGTGCCGACCCCTGGAAACCAGTACCTTTGACACAATTTGGCCAACATGTAGTTGCATCCTTCTTGACCAACTTGTTGATGTATGTGCCTTAGGAGAATGTCTGAGATGTGGAGCTCTTTGGTCAAGATAGCAGGATGTTTCGCATCTTCAGTTAGAGCCGCCATACTTAATCATCCACCAGCCCTCAGGATACCGTCCTCCAGCACAGGAGAAAGCTTGAAGATGCGACTACACCTTTTCACACTTCTGCCACTCTGTAGACTGGAGAGTTCATCAGTAAACCTCTTCCTCTGGCAAAACCTGATGATTTCCTTTTCAGCATCCAGCAACTCATCTACTGTGAGGAAACCTCTTATTGCCAGGTCTTTGACCACTCCATTTTCCTGCTCTGAGGAAGATCTTTGTTGTTCCCATGAGTCAGACTGGGTGGAGACTGTGTCAGACAATTTCCTCCTCTGGCTGAGACACCGCAGCAAGTTCTTTAGCCTAATAACCCAAGCCACAGCCCTTCTCAAATGGGTCCAAGAGGAAAAATGATGGATCAGCTGAGTGGTTGCATCCACGTCCTCTGAGGTCTCCACCGCATTCACTGCAACACTGATCTTCACTTCTGGATCATTTGTCAGAAGTTCTCCCAAACAATCTGGACTCAAAGGCCAGTCCTGTTCAGGATGCAGGAGATATGCAGGTCCTGACAACCAGGTATCACTCCTCAGAAACACGTCAGCCTTCAGCCCCCTGGAGGCCACATCTGCCGGATTGCTTAGGGTGTTTACATACCTCAACTGAGATGGTTGTGATACTTTGAGTATTTCTGAGACCCTGTTGGCAACAAAGGTACAGAACCTTGAAGTCTAGTTCTTAATGTACTTTAGTACAGAGGTACCGCCTGTCCAAAACATTGACTCTGTTAATGACTTATGCAACTCCCTTTTCCAAAAGGTGTCTAAGCGACTTGCCATGGTAGCAGCTGTAAGCTGTAATCATATATCGAACTGATGACAGAGAGGATCCCCCTTCTTGTCAAAGGCCTGTCCAGCACCACGATCTTGAACTTGAAGGCATCAGATTAAATGTACCATTGCACCCCAGCATCTTCCCTTGGTACCCTTACTTGGTGAAACATAGACTCTATGTCTACCATGATCACCACTGGTTCCTTCCTGAATCTGGCCAAGATTCCAATCACTCGGCTAGTGAGATCTGGCCCTTGTAGCAGTTGAGATTGAGAGTTGTTGACTGAAAAGTGGCTGCACAGTCAAAAACCACACAGATTTTTCCTTTCTGAGGGTGGTGCATATTCTTTGGTGACCATGTCATTGATAAAATCTGTGTACTGTTGTCGAAATGATGAGTGTCTTTTGAACCTCCTCTTCAGGTTTAGGGCACGCTGCCCTGCAATCTTCTTGTTGTTTGGCATGTTTACACAACTTTTCCTCAGAGGCAGGGCAACCTGGTAATGGCCATCTACAAGTCTAGCTGAATCCTGGATCAGCTTCATAAATCTATGATCTTCTCTCGACCAGGTTCTTCATCATAACCACATTCTGGGAAATCTGTTCTGAACAGCTGCTGCCAGAGCTCCTCCAAATTCAGGACTGAAATTCTGTTAACGGTCGCAACATCCATTCCATGCCTTTGGTACATTTTTTCAAATCAACAGCTCAACTTCGGAGTCAATCTCAGGTAAGTGGGGCCACCTCTGAAGATCCTTTTGACATGGTCGTGTATAGGTATTGGGCAAATCACAGTATGTCTCCCCATCTGAGCCAGCCACCTCCAATCCTGGGATCACGTAACAACCTGCTCTTGACCCATTGTCTGCAAAAGAATTCATTCAGCTTGTTCATGAGGAAACAGCCGTGCTACCCTGATCCAAGAAGGCATAAGTAACCACTGTGTGGTGTGTGATTTAATCTGTACTGGAACTATAGGAAGTTTGCAGTCATGGCCACCAGCCCCAGTAAACCCACTGGATACCAGGGCAGAGCCCACTGCCATGCCTGGTTCTCCCTCTGTCACTGGATCCTTTTCCTTTGAGCAGATGTGAAGCATTGTGGGGTGTTTTAAACCGCACACTTTGCATGAGAGATGCTTTCAACAGCCCTTGCTGATGTGCCCTATACATAAACAGCCAAAGAACACTCCCTTCTCCCTTAGAAAGGTGATCTTCTCGGTATGAGCCCTTTTTTCCAATCAAGGGCAAAACGCCAAAGTGTGTCCACCCTCTCAAAGCAGACTTTCTTGACTGATGAAATCATGTCTGGTCTCCTTCCCTTTGTTGCAGTGTTATTGTTCTCTGCAGTACTCACAGTTGTAGCAAAACTACTTCCTTCTGGCCTAGATCTAGGTTTCAAGCTGGTTCGATTCATGCCTCTCTTTAATGCTGGTGATGCATCTTGAATGTCCCCACAGACTGGGTCTGTTAGAATCCTTGCTTGTCTTTCAATGAAACGAACAATATGATTGAATGTAGCCTTTTAGTTACGCCTCTCTTGTATTTCACAAGCAGTTGTCCTCCATCGATCCCTTAGCTTGTAAGGCAGCTTCTTTACTATTGTCAGAATATTAGCAGGCATATCCATTTCAAACATGTACTGCACTTCGTTCATTGCATCTGAACAGCCTCTGAGAAATAAGCTGTAGTCTTGGAGCGCCTTAACATCCTCTGATTTAATCAGGGCCCATGACAATGCCTTGTCCATTTAAGCATCCTCTGTTCATCTCCAAAATGTTCCTGTAGTAGGATTTTAGCCTGAGCATAGCCTCTGGCTGGGTCCATATTTTGGCAGCTTCTTACAAGGTCCCTTGCGCGACCTCTGGTAAATTGCTCAAGGAAGTACAGACAATCACTATAACTGTCAGACTTACTTTCAACACCATTTTCAAAGGCTCTCATTATGTATGAAACTATGGATCACCGTCAAAGACCTGAATATCTCTTTTGGGATGAATGTTGCTACTCTTGTATGAGTAGTGTTATTTCATTCTGCCTTTTCATAATATCAAGAACACTGTTTTGCTCCCCATTGCCTACTCACCGTTCAGTGTTGAGAATGGTTCCATGTTGCATCTGATAATCATGAGCACTGGGCTCAGGATTAGGCTCAGGTAGGTGACGCTTTAAAGCAGCAAGTTGAAAGTGAGCAGCGTGGGTAACATGTTTTACATTCCTTTTGCAGACTTTCAACTTTATTTCCCCAGGCTTTTGCAGTAAGTTTGACATTTCATTTAGCATCCACTGCTTCAGACCCATTGTTTTCCACTCTTTCATTTATTTCACTCATATTGCCTTTTGAAGCTCGGCAACTCAGTGATTTGCCCAGTGAATCAACAATGAATGAATGAATGCGAGTGATACCTACAAGTCTGAAGTCCGCATTGCGACCAGTCTCTGGTGTTGCAGTTATGCACCGTGTGGCAGGCTCTGTGTGTCCACATATGCTGTTTGGGTGTAGTTTTTTTGTTGACAAAGATATAGTGACTCCAAACAAAAGACAAAGACACTGAGAGGGAGCATTCCACTGCTGACTCACTGCACAAACGACAAAACCGTTTCTGTGTTTCCGACTGTGTCTGTATTTATTTCCAACGCCGAAAAAACAAGCAAAACAAGGCAAGACACGGCAAGATTTTCAAAATTCTCAGTTTGCAGTTAGATTTAGCAGTCAACAAAAAAATATGCTCTCCCTACTCACCCCCTCTCCATGCAGCTGCCGCAGTGAACAGGTGAATATAAGGCCATTCATTCAACCACTCAATCACTGCTCCTTGACCACATCCCCCATGACATGAGTGAAAGGTGACAAACTAACAGCTGATGCCAACACAAACATAAACAACAACATCTCAGCATATAGCACCTACACTAAATTATAGACTTAAATCTTACATTATATACTGTAGGCTGGATGTAATTCACCAACTCAGTTTCTGTTTTCCTACTCAGTGACAGACTGGCCATATGGACAAATGCCACAACAGCCACCCGATGATGAGGCTCAGACTGTTATCCTCTCCTCAGTGAGTCATGGAAACTCCGACCATGACCCTCTGGTTAATGATTTTGTACAGTGCTAAATCTTCCTCATTAGTGTCATGAAAACAAAGATGAGATTGTAGATTTTCGAAAGAATCCTGCTGTCATTTTTCCTGTAACCATCAAAGTATCTTGGCACCCCAATTGGTGATAAACTCATGTTTGAGCACAAGTTGATGCACTGTGCAAGAAAGCACATCAGAGACTTTTTTTTCATAAGCTCCCACATTGCCCCACACAATGTTTATTCTCATTTCATGGAATCTGTGCTTAAATTTCTTTTGTGTGTTGGTATTGGTTTTTAAAGCAGAGAAAAAAAATTGCCTCCAGAGAACTGTTAATATGCAGCAAGGTTGCTGGGGTACCCTTGAACAATCTAGGGGATGTGTACAAGGTCAAAGTTTTATGCTACTGTGTTTTGGCTGGCAGGGATGCTATATTAGCATGATTAAAGTCCATTCTGTGGGTTTAGAAGTGGGAGATCCGGGCCGGTTATTTCAGTAGTTTGCCTGCTAATGTAAAGAAGGGCAGCTTTTGTGTGTTTGTAGTAACTGCAATATATAAGGTTAGAGCTAAGTTTTGGATGATCTGAGAATCAAGTGTGGCCTCTATCAAAAATGCCAGGGCCTCTTTTTGGTGCCAGTCCTACTGCACCTCTATCAGAAACTACAGTCTGCCAGTCTGAGAGCCTGAGAGCCTAGCTGCACCAAACTGGGCCACCTGATGAACAGCTGATGATGACAGCAACGAAGTCTGTGTGTGCGTGCGCGCGCACAAAGAGAGCATGGCTCTGATGCTGTAGAGTAGAATAGAAATAGAAATAGAAATAGAAAATACTTTATTGATCCCAAAGGGAAATTCATTTGTCTAATAGCTCATCTTAAATTTGCATAATAATTAAACAGTCTGATGGCTGTGGGTATAAAAGATCTTCGGTATCTTTCTGTCCTGTACCAAAGAGAGAGGAGCCGTCCACCACTGCTGCTTCTTTGATCCATCAAGGTGTTATGAAGTGGATGATCCGTGTTGTTCAGGATGGCCTCCATCATTCTCATTGTGTATCTCTCCACCACCTCCTCCAGAGAGTCCATCTTTGCTCCAATGACAGAGCCAGCCTTCTTGACAAGCTTATCCAGCCTCTTTGCCTGCTTTTTTCCTAAACTTCCTCCAGAGCAGACTGCAGCATAAAATAAAACACTTGCCACCACAGACTGATAAAACATCTGCAGCATCTTATTACGGATGTTTAGAGATCTGAGCTTTCTTAGGAAAAAGAGGCGGCTCTGCCCTTTTTGTAGAGTGCATCTGTGTTAACAGACCAGTCCAACTTGTTATCAGGGTGAACACCTAATTTTTTATAGGTTGTCACCACCTCAATGTCCACTCCACAAGTGTTCACTGGCTGAAGAGGGGGCTTGGACCTACAGAAATCCATGATCCTTTGGTCTTTTGTCTTTGAGGTGTTGAGCATGAGGCAGTTTTTGTGACTCCAGTCACTGAAGGCTTTTATCAAATCCCTATATTCAGATTCCTGTCCATTCCTAATACAGGCCACAATAGCAGTGTCATCTGAGTATTTCCGGATGTGGCAGGACTCAGAGTTGTATTTAAAGTCTGCTGTATACAATGTGAACAGGAATGGAGCCAGGACAGTCCCCTGTGGAGCCCCCGTGCTGCTCATTAATGTTCCAGAAAAACAGTTCCCCAACCTGACAAACTGTGGCCTTTCTGTCAGGTAATCTGTGATCCAGGAGACAAAGGAAGAATCCACTCCCATCTCTTTGAGCTTGTTTTTGAGTATGTTGGGTTGGATGGTATTAAATGCACTTGAAAAATCAAAAAACATGATTCTTACATAAGTGCCAGATTCCTCCAGATGAGAGAGGGCACGGTGGAGCATGTAGAGGGTTGCATCATTCACTCCATGAGACTTGTGGAGAGGTTGACACAGTTGGGCAGCGCAGTCTTTAAGCAGCCTTGGACACACACCATCTGGTCCAGCTGCCTTCCCAGAGCAAAGTTTCCCAAGTTCCAGTCTCACCCCTGTCTCTGTGACAAACAAGGGTGGAGGAACAGGTGTGAGACCAGGTGTGATAAGGGGATTAGCTGCAGCAGTGGAGATGCACTCAGGTGAAGAAGGAGGCGGAGGAGGAGGAGACATGGTGGAGAAACAGACTTGTGGAGGAGAGGAAGGAGCCGTCATGGAGATGTCCACATGTTGAGGAGGGAGAGAAGGAGGAGGAGAAGGAGGTGGATAACGAGTGGAATCGGATGTGACCTCAGTGTCAAATCTGTTGAAGAACTGATTGAGTTCATCAGCTCTTTCCACATCACCCACTATTGACTGTCTTTTCTTTTTGTTGTAGCCAGAGATGGTGTTGATTCCTCTCCACACCTCACGGATGTTGTTGTGTTGTAAATTCTTCTCTATCTTCTTTTTGTATTCCAACTTTGCCATCTTCAATCTCTTCCTCAACTCATGTTGCACCTGTTTGAGCCGTTCTTTGTCACCATCTCTAAAAGCTTCCTTTTTTTGGTTGAGGATTGCCTTAATGCCACTTGTGATCCAGGGTTTGTTATTGGGGAAACAGCGTCTAGTCTTTGTAGGTATGACTGTGTCTCTACAGAAGTTGATGTACTCTGTAAAACAGTCAACCTGTCTGTCAATGTCCATACTGTTCTTGTCTGTTTCCAGCAGCACATCCCAATCTGTGCATTCAAAGCAGTCCCTTAGAGCCTCTCTAGCCTCAGGTGTCCATTTCCTTACTGTGAGTGTAGTTGAAGGTTCCCTCTGCACACAGGGTTTGTAACAGGTCTGCAGAAAAGCCAAGTTGTGATCTGACCTGCCCAGTGGTGGTAAGGCAGTAGCACTGTAAGCTTCTTTGACATGCAGCAGACCAAGGGTTTTGTTTTCTCTGGTAGCACAATGACAAACTGTGTAAATCCAGTCAGGTGGGAGGAGAGGGAAACATGGTTGAAGTCTCCTGATATTATTGTAAGTGCTTCAGGATGTTTAGTCTGTATCCTGGCAACCATATCATGTAGTATCTCACATGGAACTTCAGCAGTTTCCTTTGGAGGGATGTACACAAGTATTGTTATGATATGACTGAATTCTCTTGGTTCATAGTATGGTCGCATTCCAACAGCCAATAATTCAATGTCTGGACAACACATCTTCTCCTTGACAGTAATATGTGCAGGATTACACCATCTCTGGTCCTCCTCATTTTTTCTTGCCACTAGCCTTAGCATCTCTGTCTGATCTTATGAGAGTGAAACCAGGTATATCCACGATGGAATCTGAGATGTTTTGATTCAACCAGGTTTCAGTAAAACAGGCTGCACTCACGGTACACTTTCTGAGTCCTCACCAATATCTCCAGCTCATCACTTCTGTTGGGCAGAGAGTTAACGTTTCCCATGATGGTAGAACAGGCTTGTATCTCCATTTCCTGGCCTTCAACTTTGCACCAGCACGACAGCCACGAAAACACCTCATTATCTCAGCTGGAATAGGGTGATACACTCCAGATTTGCTCCATTTCAGGGACCAAAGCTCTTCTCTTGAAAAAACTATTCCTCCAACAAAAGAGTCCATCAGTAGTTGACAAAAATAACAACAATAAAGCAAAGGTTGAGTAAAAAAAACTCAGAGCTACCAGACTTTGCTGCTACCAGTTGAAGCGCATATTCTAGAATTATAGGTATAGGTCTAGTATAGGGCTGCATTGGGATTGGGTCCCAATGCAAATCTCACGGGAGCAGCGGGTTTGAACTTTGCTGCGGGCGGGAACGGGCGGCTAAAAAAAAACACTGCAGAAGCAACAGGATGATGGGGTCAACAAATGAAGTAAAAAAAACAAAATGAAAACAACTAAATAGGAGCGTTATCCCTGACCAGTGCATCAAAAGACATGCAGACCAGGAAAACGAAACAAACAACCCCATAATAGTCTATAAAATGATGTGTTTTCTCCTGCGGGACAGAAGAAGACACAAAATCAATGCATCTCTATTATTGTGTGGGCATAAATTCTCAGAGTTTTGCAGGTGCAGGCGGGAGTGTAACACATGTTGTGGGTGTGGGCGGTGATGGTCAGAAATTCAGCGGAAGCGGGCAGGAGCAGGATGAAGAAAACGGTCCCGTGCAGGGCTCTACTGTAGAGTAAAGAGTAGAGAGTGATGACGTGTGGTCTGTGGGCAGGGTTGTGTGTGGTTGAGGACAGGGAGCTGTCAGTGTCCAATGAGATGTTTTGTTGACACAGGTTGAATATTTGCTATGTTAATTTTTGCCCTGAAGTGATGATGGCGGCTGTGGCTCAGGAGGTAGAGCGGGTCGTTCACAAACCGGAAGGTCAGTGGTTCAATCCCCGGCTCCTCCGGGCCACATGTCCTTGGGCAAGACACTTGAAACCATGCTTGCCTTCCGATGTGTCATCGGATGTGTGTATGTGTGTAAATGATTAGCCCCCAAAAAGCCTGTCTGCGAACAGAGCTGTATGAATGTGCGTGTGAAAGGGTGAATGCGACAAAAACAGTGTAAAGCGCTTTGAGTGGTCCAAGTGACTAGAAAAGCACTATATAAGCGCAAGTCCATGATGTGATCTTTTTTTTCTCCTTGTTATGGGACATGTAAAACCTTTCCTTCTCTCCTCTCCTCTCCTCTCCTCTCCTCTCCTCTCCTCTCCTCTCCTCTCCTCTCCTCTCCTGTCCTCTGTAAGAGATGAATCATACATAAAACAGCCACCTGTAATGACAGATTAAACTAATGTCATTTGTCATCCTTTGGGTGACACTGGTTTAACCTCTCTGTTCTTTCCCACATAAACAGGAAAGAACAGACTTGACATACACAAACCCACAAGCACACACGCACACGTTCACACACACCACTGTATCCAGAGCTAGTGGTTACTGAGCACACACCAACAAATAGAAACAGTGTCCTTGCACAATCACATGCACACACTGGTCACTCCACAGACAGTAGAACTCCAATAAAAAAGTATGAAGCTGTGTGTGTGTGTGTGTGCGTGTGTGCGCGCGCTGCAGCAGGTATGCCATATGTATGTGTTTACTGTGTGGGACTACATGCAGACTTGACTTTGTGGCCTTCATGTCACCACAGTTCATTTCTCCCTATGAGCTATTGACTGGATGCTTATTGATCTCCACACAATGTATCTCACAAATCATCTCTGTGTCGATCAATAGAGAAATCTCCCGGAAAATTCATATTGAGGAGGTGAGTGTGGCTGTATTGGGATGCTGAATGTGAGATATTGAATGTTTAGTTGATTAATCTGGCTAGTTTAAACCTGACCATGGCTAAATCTATTAAAACTGTGGCTGGTGTAAATCACAAAGCTGCTGTTTGTGATTGAAATAAGCTGAGCTGTGCACACAGCTGCTGAGGATAAATTAGCTGCGGGCTTCCTATATGTATTTTCATTGGCAGTAATAGTCAGTAATAAGTGGATGGAAATCTAGCAAAGCCAAGGACTTTGTCATGATGGAGAATTTGCATTTGATAAAGTGAATGTAATATGAATTTCTGTTCATCTACTGTATATATTTTAAAGTTAGACCAGTATATTGAGCTCTGATGTGCTGTTATTAAAAATAAGACGGGTCCAGTCAGACACGGTCATTGCAGTTTGACCAATTTATCTACAGTGCAATCAGAAAGACTGAAGACTCCTTGGGTATTTTAACATATTCCTTTACAGCTAAAATGAACTGATTGTATTATGGTTGTCAAAGGTTATGGTCACTGTGATCTCACAAAATTGCTGGCAAAAAAGTTAACATATTACAGGCAGCACCAATGGCATCAAATGGGATACATTTCCTGTCACCTGAGTGGATATGGTCATCATCCGTTGTTTATTTCATAACAAATCAATACACAACACTAGATACAGTTTTAATTTAAACCTGTTTTTTGCCACTAATTTTTATCTGCTAGCTTAATATCTCAATCTGGATCAACCTCATAAAAACAGGTCAATTATAATGCCAAAAGAAATACTAGTTTTATGTCCATTTAAATTTTACACTCATGGTTTCACATATTGCTTATATCCCTCCAAAATTCAGCATGTAGAAAGTGTCATCTCCAAGTTTGACAAGCAGGTCACAAAAAAAATTAATTTTCTTGTGATCTCTGGGTCTCCAAAATGCTATGTGATTTTGGATTGTTTAGGTAATGTGTGGCCAGTGAAAAATTGCTCCCACATTTACATTTTTTTTCAGTTGCTTACAAGCACTGATCAAAACTGAAGTCACATTTTCACCACTTCTTAACACAGTCTGCAAACCAGAAGTCCATGTGGAGTAAACTGTGAATCACTTTTCATTGCTTTCACAAAAAATGCATTCAATGACCCCAGTCACCAAAATTCATGAACTCTTTTCTCAGTTATTAGTCCACCACCTGCCACACACTAAACTTTTACAGCATATTTTTCAAAGGCTAACACACTTTGTTCAAAACAGTTAAAAACACAATCAAACCAGGATGATAGAAAAAAACAAAACAACAACCATTGTGCGTTTCTGCTGCAGCCACATTGAAATCTACAGAATTTCACATCAAAATATTGACAATATTTAAAATGAAATATGAAAAAAAAATAAAATACTGAAAATTAAAATGATATGAAAAATGAAGGAAGAAACACCGTTGGACAGCAGACAAATGTGGATATCCCCAGGTCAGAGAGGAGCAAACATTACAATGTGAGCCGCTCTCTGCCATGATAGTTTGTCATCATTGGTCTTGGATTGGACCCTACAGTACAGAGAGGTCAAAGGTCAAGAAACACAACATTTGTTGTTGTGTGTGACACAATAAGGGCACCACTCTGCTGCAGTCTCTGACTGGTTCACAATGTTGATCAAAGCATGTGGCCAAATGCAGAAGAGAGGGAGTGAAAATGTTGGGGGTTTTTTTGTTTGTTTGTTTTTTTTGTGTGTGTGTGTCCTCTTTATAATTTTGTGATTCTGCTTTTTTCTTTACATGTTTACAGTAAAAAAAAATGTAAGAACTGTAAATCACTATGCACAATACATGCACTCTAATTGAAGCAATCTACTGTGATGCTGATTCATTCTTTTTACAATATACAACAATCATAAAATCCTGATTTATCTGGAAAAAAGTGTATTCAGTGTGTTAAGAGTGACGGTGTTTGTTTCCAGTGTTGAATTAGCTTATTTTGAGCCATGTGCGAAGTGATTTGTTGTTGTTGAACAGTTTGGGGGATGAGATGAACTGTTTAGCTGAGATGCATGATGGTGATGCAAACTGTGTTAAGAGTTTTGAAAAAGCAGCTTCAGTATTCACCTATGCTTGTTAGCAACTGACAAAAAAGTAATTTGGTGACTATAGAGTGAAAGAATCTGAAGAATCTGTCAGGATCTGTGATCTCATTCAATTCTTCCATTAGAATGTCAGACCTACTACTGGCCTCTTTGAGGGGCAAGGAAGTGAAGAAACCCGTGAGCAGAAACCATGAGGACAAAGGAGCTGCTGCAGAGCTAAGAGAGAGAATTGTGTTACGGCTGTGCTGAAGGCTCTGAAGAAGAGCAGTGGTCACCGTCACTCTGACATGAAGAGGTCTGGAACAACTAAGACTCTTCTAGATCTGGACCTGAACTAATGAGACATCAGGAAGAAGGCAGCCAACTAAATCTCAAACTTGAAATGCTGATTTTTTTTCTTGTCTTGTCTTGTTTGTAAAGTTTTTGAACTACCTTATGTATTTTAATGTTTTTGGATACTGATGGAAAAATACAGAGAGTTCATTTTACCATGTTGATCATATGTCCTGTCCTGCAGGAAAGTTTTGTGAGAACCTGTCCAGTTTTAATTGGCAAAGTGGCCTTCAAGATAGTGGAGGTATGCAAACAGCTTTGAGAGGTTAGGTTTCGAAAACATCTTCCTTGCAACAAAAGAGATAACATGGCTGTTGCTAGGCAGTATGACGTGTCTTATGAGTTCTCTGCATTGTGCTTAAATACTGATGACTTTTTCTGTTTGGGGAGCTCCTCTCTCATGACTCTGTCGTGGGAGATTCTGTGCATAACTTGAATAAAGAGACACTGATTTCCAGAACCCGAGAGTGGTGACTTTTTTCACCCACAGATATGTTTTTTTTTCCTTTTTTTTTTATTCAACTCTATTCAACTTGCCAAGATGACATATTTCTTTGTCTGCCACAACTGCAGACAAAGAAAGTCCTGCCTGGGGAAATATGGAGTTGGAATCCACGCTCTTAGTTTGACCAATCTCATTGTAACTGCTCCTCTCCCATTAAAGCCCCTACAAGGAACTTCTAACTGGATATGCAAAAGTCTCTGGTTTCTGCTGATGTCTCTGTGTGACCTACAACAGCAAATGAAGCCATCGGTGGGAAGATAAGCTGTTTCTAAACAGTGTAACTCTTTACCTTTGGGAGGTGGTGGACAGGTCGGTCCACTGGACAATGCGATGTAAGGCACTCAGACCGGAGGAGATGGCACATTTGATGCGGCTATAAATTAGCATTGAGTTGTTGCTACGCTAGCGAGTAAAAACTGAGCTCAATTTATCGCTATATTTTCGTCATGGCTGATACTGGGACGGCATCCACAAAGAGAATCCTAATGCTTTTGTCCACAGGGGTTGCCAAAATCAACACAAAATGAAAGTTCCTTGTAGGGGCTTTTAATATTGGAATGTATGAGAACAAACTTACTGATCATTGATTACATGAGTCCAGAGACAGATAAGCTAAATTTTATCCCAATTTATCCCAGGCATCAATATTCCCCCTGTTTCCTTGGACCAAATGTTCTGGTTCTGTCCATTACTGTGCAATTTTGGAATATCTGTTTTTTCAATCACTCTTGGCAACATCTGCACGAAGTTGCCTCCCAGCCCTCAACTTGCTATTTCTGGAATAGCTAATGATGAATTAGACATTTTCAGCTTTCATAAAAGTACAACCATCTATGCATCACTGCTTGCCTGCCATCTGATACTGCTCAACTGTGTTTCAATTTCAGTGTCCTTTCTAGACTCTACAAACTAGACAGTTGAGCATTACCCTTACTCAACTTTAGTTAACACTTTCTGTAACTCAATACGGTCTCCTCTCATTGCGGATACAACAGCAACAACTGTGCATGTGCGGTGCTTCAACCAATGCAGTCTGTGTGTAGACAACATAACGGAACAATCCCATTGTTACAAACTGGAAAGGAATGAGGCCTTGGATTAGGGAAATTATGCTAGGATTAGATAGAAAATTTAAATAGAATGCTCGAGTCAGAAGATACATATGACATAATGTGGTCCCTGTTTATCAGCCACGTTAGAAGACAAAACTTGACAAACCCTAATTTCTGACGAGTGTTCATGAATGGATACCTCAGGTCATTAGGGGCCAGGCAGTGTAAGCTGCCAAGAACTATTGTTATTGCCAGTATTCTTCTTCTTCTTCTTCCTAGGAAATTCCTACTTCCAATGCATGAAAAATCACCAAACTTTGCACAAAGGTCCAGTCCTATGCCAGAGTTACTCAACTCCAAGCCCATGTCAATATTCCTCATAAGCGTCTAAATTTTAAAAATGCCTAATGTGCTACAGTTTTGAAACTTTCACCAAAATGTAGCTTCAATACTGCAGAAACTTCTGTACAATTAAACTCATTGCAAATTATGAAGTCCATCACTCTCTTTTTTCCAAAAACTGTAAATCTTTCTTGTCCCACAATTTTTGCTCAATTAACACCAAATTTGCTGTACTGCATCTTCAGACCATCCTCCACAAAGTTAATACCCGGAATTAATAATCATTAATAATCAATATTGTTGTAAGTTAGAAATGTAAAATGATGTTCCATATTCTGTCATAAACCAAATCTTGACCCCTACTCCCTCACCTAAACACTCACACACTGACCTTTGTTACAAGACAAGGGAAATCACTGTGACCTACACACACACACACAAAGCAGATGTGTGTCAGTGAAGGGCAGGAGGCTGGTGTTTTAATTTGGAGAGTAGATAACATGATGTTATCACAGCAGAGAGATGACAAACTGAGAGAGGAGAGGATGGAGAGACAGATACAGAGCAGATGTTCTGATAATATTAATATTCTGATCACTGTGTTTGATTCACTCACCAAAGAATACAGAAACATGTTTATTTGAAGAGAGAGAAGAAACTGTATTCTTCTTTAATGTAGCTGTATAATCATATTTATTTATCATACACTACTAAAAGTTAGGGATAATTGGCTTGCAGATGAAATTTCATAGAGCACCTAAAATGCACTATAGCCTTTACGTTTCAATAAATTGTTTGAGCTGAAGAAATGACCATTCCATACGTCTACTTAAATGCCCTATTTTCATGATATAATATCACTTTTTACAATTTCACCTGAACGTCAAATATTCCTAACTTTTTGTGAGTAGTGTATTTTATGTATTCTAATATTAATTAATATTATAATATGAAAGTGTGTTTTGAATAGTAGAGGTACAGTATGAGGCCTGAGTAGAGGTGTTTGGTGTGTGTGTGTGTGTCTGCGCGCACGCCAGGGCCTTATTTTGATGCCAGTCTTACTGCACCTCTCTCAGACACTACAGTCTGGCAGTCTGAGCTGAAAGCCAGTCTCAGTGGGGCAAGCTGGGCTACTTGATGACGATGACAGCAATGTCTTTGAAAGTGTGTGTGTGTGTGTGCGTGTGTGCGTGTGTGTGTGTGCATGTGTGTGCGTGTGTGTGTGAAGGACAGTGGTATCAGCAGAAGAAGGGAGGGGTCATGTTTGAGAGGAGACAGTAGAGACAATGACCTGATGAGAGATGGACAGATAAGTGGATAGATAAATGGAGACAGATGCAGCGAGGGGGATAGGCTGAGAGGATTAGTGGAGCAGAGGTGGTGGTCTGTAGCACCGGGACATGATACACTACAAACACACATATGCTTTTTACAGCCAGGTGAGGATCACAGGAAAGCAGACTTACAGCCAAGGGTGTGGGGCACAGCACAGTGGAGGACATGCAGCACAACAGAGTGGGCCATATTAGGAGGTGGGTGGTAGTTGGTGGTGCAACAGTTGCCACAACTACAAGTAAACCAGATAGTGTATTCAAAGCTGATTCAAGTTCCTCTAACAACATCTGTGATGCTGTCTGTTTTTGTCAATTGCTTACATACATTTTGCAAAATTTGCCTTATTGTGTCAAAACTCTGCACACAAGCAAGACAAGACAAAAGATTAAAATGAAACTCTGCAATCAAAACCTAACAATCCTTTCTAAAAACGTCATTCTAGCAACAAAACGATACACAAATGCACCATTTTGAATCACTTTCAAATCAACAGCAACACACTGATGTACTTTACACAAAACACTTAAGTCTTTGCTATTTTTATTACTCTTTTCTCAAACTATTCTGTGTGGAGCTCAAAAGTAGAATTTCAACAGTAATCAGCTGACAGGTTTTATTTTACCGTATTTGTCGCAACAAAGTTTTTTTCTCCTTTTATTTCTTAACAAGGAAATAAAAAAATCTTACAACAAATACAGTAAGAAAGAGAGAATACTGTAGAGTAACAGTTATCAATATGTTTGCACTGAGCTTCACATGTTCTGTTTCAGGGAATGATTCCAAAGTCTTGCCAGTCGTTCATGCAACTGCCTGCAGCTGTTCAAGGTAGGTCTTGGTGGTGGTGCTACTTACTTCAGGGGCATACACATCTGCTAGCAGTCTCAGATGGTAGCAGGCTCCTTCTTCACCTTGGCAGGGAAATGTGGCTGGCAGCAGTGGCTTCAATGACTGTATTGCTGTGTAATCAGTGTATTCAACTACTACACGTTCATGAAATTCTGTGTTGGGAGTATCTATGCTAACAAATCTGATCGAGCCATGTTGACTCAGATGTTGAATTAATTCTTTGTCAGAATCTGCGTCAAGGGGCCCACTAATTATAAGAGAGTTCTGCGCCTTAATATTAGCGAATTTAATAACCGCCATTGTTATTACCCCCCATCTGAACACTTCTGAGCATGCTGGGAACTTTGCAAGATCAAGACAAAGTGCATTGGCATGAGTTTGAACAACCATTACTGCATGCCTATAACTGCACTAAAAATTATGTCACTGGGTATATTTGGAGTCCCACTCAAAAATCGTCCTCAGACATCCCCCTCAGAATATGTATGCAACTTGAGATCTCATTTGGAGAGCTACAAACTGGCAACCAGCAATGCTGCCAAAAGTGCTGCAACAAAGCCAGATTTGATCAACACATCACAGAATCTGCACTTGAAGTTGGAGACTGTGTGCTAGTAAGAAGTGTCTGCCTTCATGGGAAACACAAATTGGCTGATAAGTGGGAACCTGCAATTCATGTGGTGACAGGTGACAGATGTGCCAGTGAGCTTCCAGTGTATACCGTAAAACCAGAGAACCAGAGCAGACCCCTGACAACATTACATAGAGACCTCCTGTTGCCCTGTGGATTTCTGCCTACAACAGAGAAACAATCAGTCTCACCTGAAACAGTCCCATGCCACAGGCAGCAGAAGAAGATGGGTGAGATGCTCCTCAGAGACATGCCAGTAGACACAGAGCTCCACAGCTCTCAGAGACACGTAGACAGATTGTTTGCTTGAATCCTACTGAACAAGATGGAACAGATAGGAATCAGATGAGGATGTTGCAGTGCACTGGAATGCCAAATCTACATGTGTGGGAAGTAACTGGCATCCCTGCAGTACCGAACAAAACCCTGAAAGGGAAACCTTATCTGAAAGAGAACCTGAAAAAGAAAGCTTACATGAGAGAGAACCTGGATAAGAAAAAGAACCTGAAAAAGAAACCTTACCTGGAAGAGAACCTGAAAAATAAAACTTACCTGAAAGACAACCTGAAAAAAAAACCTTACCTGAGAGAGAACCTGGAAAAGAAAAAGAAACTGAAAAATAAAATTTACATGCAAGAGAACCTGAAAGAGAAAGGGAACCTGAAAAACAAAGCTTACCTGGAATCAAAAACCTACCTGAAAGGGGAATCTTTAAAAGAAAACTTACCTGGAAGAGGGTGTGAAAGAGGAAAAAGAACCTGAAAAAGACTCTCTACATGGAAAAGCAATGAAACCTGAAAGAGAAAATTTACCTGAAATGGAAACTGGAAGAGCAAGTGGTGCTGAAGCAGAAGAGTCAGGCGTAACTGTAGTGGCAGCAGAGGAAGATGGGCGAGATGCTCCTCAGAGACATTCCAGTAGACAAAGAGCTCCACAGCTCTCACAGCTGCACCCTGAGAGACACAGACAGACAGAGTCAGAGACAGGCCAACAGAACAATAACAGAAACATCCAATAGAGAGAAAAGAAGATAAACCTTCCTGGAACAGTAACGATCCTGCTGTTTTAAATCAAAGAGACCTTGGCGAGTGAAATGATAATTTGTCATAAAGTAACTCCACGCCACGCTAATATTACAAATGTTCAGGCCCATTCTAAAACACTATTAGCGCTAGCAGTGGTTAGCAACTGCTAGCATTGGTGCCCGTATACTGTCAGTTTTCATGGGTATTAAAGTTAACCGCAATAGCGTTAGAATTATTTTTAGCTGGCTTGGTGCCGGTGGGTGGGGATCAGCTGATTATCAGCTGATTATCAGCTGATCCAGTTTTTAAATATGTAAACAAATCACTCTAAGTTTAATATTTACTGTGATTACTGTGGAAAAAAGGATTGTCTACTTTATGGTCAGAAAATAAGATTTATGAACTTTGTGCATTTTCTTTTAATATTTTTGGTAACTGAAAATATTAAAGAAGAATGTCATTTTTGGTTTGTTTGTTTCTTTATTGAAATATTAATAATATAAATAATATTATATTCATTAAATAATTACAACATTGTTTTTATATTTTATTTTAGAAAGTGTGTTTTAGCTTTATAATAATTATTTTTCCTGACTTTGTGGTTTCAAGGCCAGGAGCTTATGTGCGTAATTGTGTGCCTGATCGGCGCCCTCCTCATCGCCGTCCCCATCATCATCACTCCCCTTCATCTTCATCATCACCTTCATCACTCCCTATCACCTTAATCTTCATCATTATTGACAACTTCATAATTCTTCAGTTAAGCTGGTCTTAAGGACATTAAAGTTGGGACTGAGGTGGCGAGCCAACCCCCACTGAACCTGGACTGTAAGAAAAGTTGATTTTTTGTTACCTATGTGATATTTTGCACTAGTTGTGACTGTTACTGTTATTACTATTATTATTATTATTGTATTATTTATCTTTGTTTATTTGGTAATTACTAATTGAGAGAGGGATAAGTGAAAGGGAACCATCTGTTGGTAAGATATACAGTAAGGGGATTAAAAATAAATACTTTAAGAAATAAATGAAATAATTTTCCAGAACATGTGCTTCAGCTGGGAGCAGCAAAGTCTGGTAGCTCTGAGGTTTTACTCAACCTTTGCTTTATTTTGTTGCGTTTTTGTATGTTTTTGTTGTATTTTGTCAACTACTGATGGACACTTCTGTGGGGAGAGGAGATTCTTCAGGAGAGGAGCTTCTGTCATTAAAAATGGAGCAAGTCTGGAGGATGCCACCCTGTTCCAGCTGGATGAGGAGCTGCTTTCATGGTTGCTGTGCTGGTGGTGCAGAGGTTAAAGGCTTGGAAGTGGAGATGTACTGTAGGTCCTTTCTGCTTCAGTCATCATGCAAAATATCAACTCTCTGCCCAACAAGAGTGATGAGGAGCTGGAGATATAGATGAAGACTCAGGAAGTAGACATTTTTTCAAATCAAAACAATACTTGTGTACATCCCACCAACGGCTACTGCTGAAGTTCCATGTGAAGTTCTCCATGAAGTCGTTGCTAGGATACAGACTAAACATCCTGAGGCACTTGACTTCAGTCATGTCTCCCTGATGGACTCACTGAGGATGTGGTGGAGAGACACACGCTGGTGGAGGCCATTCTGAACAACTCAGATCATCCTCTTCATAACACCTTGATGGACCAAGAAAAGAGCGGTGGTGGACGGCTCCTCTCTCTTCACTGCAGGACGGAGAAATATAGAAGATCCTTTGTACCTTCAGCCATCAGGTTTCTTCATTCTTTTGCAAATGGTTGATGAGCTGACAGACAAATGAATTTCCCTTTGGGGATTAATAAAGTAATTCCTATTCCTAAATTGGACAAATAAAATAATAATTAAAGCTGCAAGCAGCTGTGATTGGGCCCTCGCTCTCCCGTGCCAGCATGCAGGGGCTGTGGTGCCAGGCTGCACAGCAACAGAGGAGACATGCAACCTTTTTGCACGTAATCTTCACTGCATCCACTGGGCGGAGCCAGAGACCAAGCCACAAGCAGGTGTCTGTCTCTACATCAGGGCTGAGACGGAAAATGTCTCTGAAATGAAAAAACTGTCAGTAAAGAGTTTCTTCCTGTTTTCAGTAGGCGGCGCTGTGAGAAAAACTGGTGTGAGTATGCAGACATGTTCAGAGGTGGACTGTTATCATGTAAACAAAATTTGGAAATGTTAGGACAATGTATGTTGGAGTTATACTGAATTGCAGCGATCTCTGCATCTACTAGGTGGAGTCAAAGATCATGCCTAAAGTGTAGACCAGTCTGTGCATCAGACCTAAGGACCATGATCCAGTTACAGTGAATTGATGTTCTGTATGAGTATTCTCTGCCTCGTCCTCTAGGCAGAGTCAGAGACCATGCTAAAAGTGTAGACCAGTCTGTGCATCAGATCTCAGGAGCAATATATCAGTGGAAATATATGCCTACATATAAATTCTGGAATTTTTAAATGAGAAAGAAGGATTAAGTTCACTTTTAAAGATGTTTAACATTTTAAATTTGAGTTGAATCATTAAGCAATGTCAACTCTGAAGTAACATTTAGATTGTCAAGTTTTACGTTTTTAAATATATTAAGGGACAACTGAATTTCAGCAGGCAAGTAATACAAAAGAGTAACTGAACTGAACTGGGAGGTTGCTGTTGCTGCTTGAGCTGCTGCAGCTGTCATCTGATTCAGCAGCTGTCATCTGATTCATCATCGCCAGAGTCAGTCCTCTCCCTTTGTGCATCTGAAAGTATTGATTGACACAGTGAACACTTCTATTTTAAATAAAACATACATGACTATTTTTTATAATATATAGCATGAAGTGCAAACATTTAACAAGTACACAATTTGTGCATAGTGCCAGTTTAGGAGCTTTTTAAATAAATTCATTAACTGAATAACTGTAAAATCGTACAGGACACCACATTACACATTTTAAAGCATTTCCCTAATACCTACCTTTTCATCTGAAAGTCCATGAGTACTGGCCTGACCCTGCAAATGTTGTTCTGTGTCAGCTGCCTGGCTGCATTCATCTTGACTCTGACTCTTCTCATTATCAGCAGACTCACAATCCTGCTGGTCACCTGCACTCTCCCTGCTGCTCTGAGTCATTTTCTTCTTAGTCAAGAAATTGGAGATATCTCCCTGCTTCCGTTTCATACTGTAGTCTACAAAACATGTGAAAAAAAACAGTGAAAAGGAACATGTTGTTTGTACAGTACAAAATTACATATAGACCTGCACATTACACTAATACATGACTTTTATCAAAATGTGCCATTCCTGTGACTTTCAGGGTGCTGCAGTGCACCTCTGGACAGTTGGGTGTTAGGAGACAGGGGGTACCCATTACGCATGTGATCATGCCAGACGACAGAAACTGTTAGTTCCTGTCGCAAAACGCGAAACACACGACAGACGCTAACGATACTGCAGCAGTGGAGAGATGTCCATGCTAAATTTACATTAATCCAGATAGACAGCAACTAGTTAATCCAGTGCTTCTCAATTATTTTCTGTTACGCCCCCCCCCCCCCCCCCCACTCTCCGCTGCGACTATAAATAGTGTCATTTGTCTATAAAATTGTTTTAAGTACACCTCTGCATAACGTTGTATCCTTATTAACATTAAAGAAAACAAAAAAAGAAAGAAATGTGGGATTATCTGTTTTTTGCACTGAGCAATTTGGTGCGCCACCTTATATGATGCTAACAGTGCTCGCTGGTTTACTGAAGTAGCATTCACAAAGCTGGATGATTGTTGGCAATATTCAGCACGTTTTCGCTGAAAAAACTCCAGCGGCTTATCAGCGTGATTGGGGTGTAATGTCTTTAATTGGCGCCTTAATTTTGCCATTTAATTTGGCGTCATGCTGTCTGCTGCCAGCATTTTTAGACACAGTAAAAACACCGGTCTCCCACCGTAGTCACAATGAAGCCAAGCGCTACATAGGCTTCGGTTATCTCTGTCTCTCTCCGCCTTTCTTTTCATCCCTGTTAAAAAAAAATTCCATGTTGTCTCTTGAGGGTTTGTTTACTGCACTTCATATTGTCTGCTTGGTGCAAAAAAAAAAAAAACCCTACACCATAGAGCTAATACTCCCTGCTCACACTCTGACAACGAGAGCGCCACTGCCGACTACTGTAGTAGATGTGCAATTACACTTTATTCTAGTACGGCAAAAAAAAAAAAAGCGTGTTCCCCAGGGTCACACGCGCCCCCCCGGCATCGCGGCATAGCGGTGCTATTTGAGAAGGACTGAGTTAAACAGACCTGCAATGTTGTTTAAGAACAGTTTCCCATGCAAATTGATTCAAATTAAGCCCAAATGTAACAGAAGTTGGCAAAATATTGCTGTGACAGTCTTAAAGAACTTGTAGTGGATTCCACTGGATGTGTGTGCGTTGCGGCTCCGCTCCGGCACGGCAGCGGAGCCGATACGTTTCAATTCAGTGTCAGTCAGTGTACTTCCACCGGCTGCGGATGCGCTGCGTCACGGCTCCGGCCTTTCGGAGCCCTCCGCAACACATTATGCTCCAGAAAAAGTCTGTGACTGATGAAGTTAAAGGAGTTCATTAGTGGAGCCTCGGAGCCACTTCCTTTGTCTTTTTTTCCAAAATAAAAGCCTTCATGCGTTCTAAACACAGTCTTGTCACACAAGGTTTCAGCTTTGCTTCTGTTTACTTTGATTGACATTGCCACGAGTTAATGACCAGACACCTACGCAAACCACATGGCCACCATCATTTTGGACGACCTGACTAGATAAGAAGATGTACGTTAACATGGTTATTTGCTTAAAAGCTAAAAACATTTCACATTTTATTTGCTATGCATGGTACCATGTTGGTTATTTATTTATTTTTGAATTTTGGAAAATGGAAGCATCACCTTCTTAGTTTGCCACCATTAATGACGCCGAGGTGGAGGCCCTCCACCAGGCCCTGCAGCTGGCCACTGTAAGTGTAACGTTTTTATTTCAGTTTGGTTTTTATTAATAAATATGTTCATGTTCATTACCTGGTTTTAGTGATCATTGGTATATATATGTTAATAATAATACATTTCATTTGTATAGTACTTTTACAGATACGGAAAGATATTTTACATGACTGCAAATTACAAAAAAACATTCAGTCAGTCACAGCACAGTGTCATAAAAAATACAAACAACTGATGGAATAACACAAACTGAATCACTTTTCATGTGTCAGATCTACTGTTTTACCATCAACTGTTGTGTAAAAAAAAAGGAAAATGCACCGAGCTCCGAGAAGTAGAGGGAGCGAGGGGGGGGTGTGAGTGTAGGTAGGAGGGACCAGGGCTTAGCTCTAGGCAAACTAGTGAGAGAGAGTGGGGGAGGAGTGAAAGTAGGGGGGAAGGATTTAAAAACTTAACCCTGTGTAAAAGAGAGAAAGGGAAGGAGGAGCTAGTGTATGTGGGAAGGACCAAAACTTAACCCTGTGCAGAAGGAGAGAGAATAAGGGGGAGGGGTGAGTGACCACTGCGGGGAAAGTTCCAGAAAGCCTAAGACCACAGGTGCTGACACCAGGTGCAGAGGTGAAGTGTGCCAACTATGACAACACAAACTTGGGAAAAACCCGGCACGAGTAGAGAAAACGTGATAATAAGAGATAGCCGCGCCTGTTTAGGGCAGGGGCTAAGGTGTAAAAAGTGACACCATGATTGTTTGGACAAATAAAATTAGGTTTAAGGAAAATAAAGGTGGAAACCTCCCTAAATTTAAATAAAAAGGTTGTGCATTTTGGGGGGTATAAAAAATGAGTGCAAAGCCCTCCGGATCAGTCTGATCCGGATCTGACTCGGGTTCTAACCTCACCGTCGCGTGGGTTAAACTCTACTGCACCAAGCTCTGTCGGACTTAGATTATTTTCGAAGGGAGTATCTCTGCACTTTGTTGATTTTTTGTGACCTTGGTGGACTCCCTTCAAGACTTAGATTTTTGTATCATTAAATGTTGGAGAGAATAAACGGTCTTTGATCACAACTGGCCCATTTTCAGACGTTTATTTTTTACCCAACACAACACAATATTGTATTGATCATATATTGACTTTTGTGCTGTAGTTTCCTTTGAACCTCTACATTTTGCTATTGTATTTACAGTTTTTTTGTTTGTTTTTTTTTTACAATCACTACGACCTGTTTTTCAATACTTTTAACACTTTTTCAAAACTCTTCATACAAAGATATCAGCTCTGGGGTATTTTCTTAGATACAGTATGTTATGTCTTGTGAAAATGTCTTGTACTTGTGTTACACAGATTATTCAGCCATCTAAATACACATTCAACAAACCAGAGTCTTCAGGATGACGGAATCTGGGAGGATCAGAGTGCAGAATACAGTGACAGTCAGGAAAGTCAGCTCTTTCTCTGGGGAGAAAGGAAATCCAGTACAGTGTGTCAGTGAACTGAAGTGATAGTCCTTAAAGCTGGGGTTGGTAATCCTGTTCAGAAACACGTTTTGTTATACTGGGTGAAATGGTACTTCTACCTTCTGAGTAATCAATATGTACTGCTCTCACTACGTGTTAGATACGTCCAGTATGTTAACATAGATAAACAGTCAGCCAAACTCGTTTTTTTCACGAGCCAGGAAGCGAGCGCCTTGCTCCTTTATTTACAGTGTCCAAGCATGACAGGTGAAAGACTTTGAGTAAAACTATAACATACAAGAAAAGAGAGACCACATATCTTATTAGCATAAAACTGTTACTGAGTAACCAACACAAGCAATGAAAGGTACTAATGTTAGTCGTTATGGTAACAATAGATGCTAATGTAAAATGCAAATATAAAAAGGAAAAACGTCATTGACTTGCTAATGCAATAACACAAGCTTGACACGCTATTAGCATACGAACACAGTCAAATGGTAGCCTAGAATGCTTATAAATTAGCATAAGTGCTGACAAAGTCAGTATGAATCAATGAAGATATGCAAAAAACGAACCCGCAAAAAAACACAGGAAACACATCCAAGACACTTAACTCGCACCTCTAGGTGCTCAATGTGATGCCCACTAAAGTGTTATCACATTTGTGGTAGTTTCAGAAATTTAATAATTAATGTTTTGAGTGTTTATTCAAGGGATAATTAACCTGTTTTCAATCACATTGCACAAAAGTATTTTTTTTGGAACATATCAGGAGAAGGAATGTAGGTTGGTCAGCAGGGGGCAGTGTAGTGTTTACTTGGCCCCGGGGGCTTTACGTCAGTTGGGGTCGCTTTGCAGTCTTCCTCTTTCTGCTGAGCGAGAAGACGAAACAGACGTGGAGTTTCCCGGTCTCATTCTTTTCTCCTGTTTTCAGGTTGGTGATATAGTAAATCCAGCTAAGTTACTGTAGTGCAATATATTAACATATCGCTGAATGTTTTAATGTCCAGTAGAAAGCTTGTTTATTGGATATACGGACATATATGTGTACGAAGGAGTAGCCACATTTTCGTGCCTGGCGACGTCACCCGTTGCAGCGTGAGTCACGTCAGTCAGAGGTTTATTTTTAGCTCCTTGAACATTTTTATGAAGTCTTTATATTTTCCAAGTGTATAATGCTGGGGAAGCAAGTTAAAAGCAAATGCTGAAAGCGGATTTCAGGTACTGTAAAAATGTTCAAAGTTGAGGTTAAAACCTAATAGTTAATATCTTAAATTGGTTAAAAACAAGTTAAAAGTCTGTAAGCTCATGCATTTTTAGAAGAGTAAAAGGGTTGAAATGGAAACAGGAAACATGCACTTAAAAAGCATATGTGATTTGTAGCCTAAGCTATGTTTATACGTAACAGTGGTTAGTGTCATTTTGATTTATTAATCAAACAAAACCTATAACTCAGTTCATTTTGCTGAATGATGGGAAAATAAAGATAAATGGTATTTTGTTTTGAAGTTTGAAGAACATGGAGTGTATATGTAATGACAGTCAAACAGTGGAGGATTTAAACTGTGAATGTTTTAATAAATCCTCCTCCTCTTTCTGCTGAGCGAGAAGACGAAACAGACGTGGAGTTTCCCGGTCTCATTCTTTTCTCCTGTTTTCAGAGAGAGCATAAGCTGTATACCGGGGGCCAGTCGGTATCCGTAACATCAACAACCAAAAACTTACCGTATTTCCCGCACTATAAGGCGCACTTAAAAGCCTTTAATTTTCTCAAAAAACGACAGTGCGCCTTATAATCCGGAGCGCCTTATATATGGATCAATTGGTTAATTGGTTGATCCATACTGGTTGTACACGGTGCTCAAGGCGCTCTGTCAAAATGTTTCAGTATGAAAAACCAATAAAAAGAATTTAATAATCCAAAACACCGATCCCTTTATTTTTCTAAGCCTTTTGCTAGACTATCCGCCGGATTAGCTATAAAAGGCTAACGATCCTCATATTCCTGTTTAAGACACGAAGTCTTATCATTCACACTTGGTGAATCTCTAACCTCACCAACAAGTACGACTGGTAAACTACAAGGCCGCACCACTTGCAGCATTACGGCTACCGTAGTCAGTCAACACCGGTACTGTGCTTACTCACAGTCCCACACCCACAGCACAGCTCCATCTAGTGGATGCATAGCGCAACCCCAGTCAAACGTTTGACTGCAGTATCTTCTATTCTATGCGCCTTATAATCCGGTGCACCTTATAGTGCGGAAAATACGGTACATCCATTGCTTTCAAGGGTGTCCGGAAGAAGTTTTAAGATACAAAGAACCATCGGTTATGCCCGTCAGCTGAGTTTGTTTACAACCGCTTTCGCTTTCTATCCCATAATGCATCATGTAACTCTTAGAAGCCTTCAAAGGGGGGAATATCAAGAAATAATAATATTAACACCCTTTTAAGCTGTAAATAACATATATATATATATATATATATATATTATAAAAAGGGCTGATCACAACTTTAACAGAAGGCAGAACACAATACATTATGTATCAGAAAAAGGAATGAAAATAATCAGTCCTCTGTGGCAGCTGCAGGACTGACACAACTCCGACCAATCCAAGCTCTTTGCACCGAAGAGCAAAAACCAATCAGATGCCTTCATGTCTAGTTCTGTATCCGCCCCCCTCGATCCCTGCCTCCGACACGTGTGCACAATCTTCACATGTCGCTGTTGCTGGAAGAAATCAGCGTACAGAGTTACAGCAGAACGGATTTCATGCTCATTTATGAGCAGTGGCTGAGAAAATGCAGCCCCAGTTACTACTTCCAGCGTTACTTGTAACGGCTCGCCCCGAGAAAAAGACAAGGAAGAGAAAGGAGGCTGAAAAGGCTGCTAACAAAAAGGCTCTGGATAAAGCCAGAGGTCAAACCAGAGTAAATATTGTGCTTTTGTGGAGACAACTGAGGGATTTGAAGTGATGCTGAGGTTGCTCTCTTTCTGTTGGACAGGTAATTATATGCTTTGCTTCAGGGAGGATTTGTTATTTTTATGAAATGTGTAACTTTTGCTAACGTAGCTACTTTTGTAGCTTGTATTAGCCTAATGCTAATATTAGCTTCTCTGTGGGTTTAAAACGGGTCGGTGACGCTAGTATTGAATAGATTATAGTACTCCTCCTGCCGCTTCTCATTTTCATGCTAAAAGATAAATGAGTAAGACACACATGGCAATGATCAACATGCAATGGGTGTGTTGGATTCAGCTGAGAATGACTGAAGTTTCTTTTCAACTGGAATTAAGATTTAAAAGAGTAAAGATTCCTCATTTATCCCCTCATTAGGTAATGTGGCCAATGAGGTGGCAAATGTGTCTTTTGTGTTTTAAGATGATGTTAGTTTGATAGTCTACCACTTTTCATTCATAGATAACAATGGGGTGATCGATTTAGTTAAGTCGATCAATTCAATAATTCATTAATTAATTAAAAAAAACATTAGTCCTTCATTTATGGTGGATGCTTTAAGGTATATTTAGTTCGCATATTATGTTTGTTTTTTATCTGTCTATTCTATTCTTCTCTATTGCGATGTTCAGTATTGTACTGTGGTGATTTGTGTTTCGTATTTTATTTTTTCACAGCAAGTTGAGGACATATATATATATATATATATATATATATATATATATATATATATATATATGTATATATATAGCTTATACTGTTTATTTTAAGGTGAGGGACAAACAGCTTTTAGATTCTTCTGGAAATATAGCTAAATAATTGACAATAAAAATCTTCGAATCTTGAATCTTGAACAGTTGCAACTTAGTAAGACTGTTCTACAAGGTGCATTGACTGTGACAACATAAGCAAGTGGAGTGTATATACTGGTGCTTTTACAAACTGTCAATACATTTGTAAAAGGAAAGGCTTCTATAGAAGTTGAGGTTTTGTTGTGGTGGTGGCGAAGTAATGAGACTGTGGTGTAGTGAAGACTATCCTACTGAACAGAACTTGTCATTTTCTAAAATTCTGATTTTGTCATACACTTTGCTCCATTTTTCCATTGTCCAAAAGACAAAAATCCCACTGGCTTTTTTTTTTTTTTTTTGAAGGGAACCAGAACCTGTTCACCATATGAGTCAGTCAGCATTACGTAACGTATTGCCAAGTGATGGGATGTTTCATACCTAAGGAGTAGTTGTGCAACATATCATTGTTGAATTGTTGACCCATGATCTGGATTGCTCTCCACGGATCAGGATTAATGGGGAAAAAAAAATTGTTTGTGTAGTGTGGGAACATTTAGGTGCAACTCCACAACCGAATAAATGGGTCCCGCAAATCTTGGGTACACATACAAAGTAAACAAAATCAGACCCAATACTGAGCCCTGAGGCTCAGTACAAGTTAGTGGGACAGACGCAGACATAAAAGGACCAGCTGCTATGGAGAAACTTCTACCGGCAAGATAGGAGGCAAACCAGTTGAGGACGCTGCCCGAAATGCCTACGTAGTTATAGAGCCTATCAAACAGGATGTGGTGATCGACAGTATCAAATGCTGCACTAAGGTCATGCAGCACTAGGACAGTACAATTACCAGTATCAGAGGCCATCATGATGTCATTAGACACACAGATAACCAGATTGAAATTTGTCTATGAGGGGATTAGGTGTCCGGTAAGCAGGACAAGTAAATGGTAAATGGACTTGCACTTATATAGCGCTTTTCTAGTCACTTGGACCACCGCTTTACCTTTTAAGCGCATTCACCCTTTCATACACACACATTCATACTGCACTGTTCGCAGACAGTGTTGGGGGTTAACCATTCACACACACATACACACCTGGGGTTCAGTGTCTTGCCCAAGGACACTTCGACATGTGGCCTGGAGGAGCCGAGGATCTAACCACTGACCTTCCAGTTTGTGAACGACCCGCTCTACCTCCTGAGCCACAGCCGCCCACAGGTAAGGTTAGCTTCTAGTGCTAACAAACCAAGCCAGTACAGCTAGCCAAACAAGCCTGGGGGCAGGTTGGTCATTCAGAGAGAAAATAAAAGCGATCGGTTAATCCGATGTTTAAAAGCTGCAACCAGGTTAAAAGAGGCACTACTTAAAAGGCAGGGCTCATCAAAGTTTCTATTCATTTGGTGATTTAATCCTCAGTAAGAATGAGTGAGCCAGGAGAGTGATTTTAATTTCTCTTCAAAAAACTAATGGGACAAAATTGTGGTGAGCAGTAAAACTGGGGGAACCACAGATCCTATATAAAAATGGACTTTGACTCCTGGTGAGCAAAGTTAAGCCAATGTGCCTTGCCTCAATAATTACTGTCAGTGAGCACCTCCACACTAGTTTGATGTCTAATGTTTTTGTTTCTTCTCTTCCTATTTCTGTTCTCTTTCTCCCACAGATCATGTGTGTGGTCAGTCTCGCCTGCTCACCTGTTTCCACTCAGCTCATCAAAAAACATATCCTTATGTTTCCTCTTGCTGATCTGTTCAACATGTCCTTAGTTACCTTTGAGACACCAGCAATGTGGAAATATTCACGAATTACACCAATACATAAAGGTGGTGACATTCTTGATCCAAATAATTACAGACCAATATCAATAATCTCTACTGTTGCAAAAGTATTTGAAAAACTTTTTTTTTTTTTTTTTAAATCAAATATCACATTATCTTAAAACCAATAATATGACAGGCACCTTTTCAGCCTGGATTCAGACCTAATCATTCAACAAACATGGCTCTTAAAAATGACTAATGATATATTTTCAGCATCTGACTCCGGTAATCTGACAGGAGCTATTTTATCGATCTGAATAAGGCTTTTGATTTGGTTGACCACTATTTTCTGCTAGACAAGCTTTATGCAATTGGTTTCTTGCAAAATACACTTTTCTGGTTTAACTCTTATTTACATAAGAGAAATCAATGTGTTGTTCAAGGGTGTAAGTCCGACTTATTTGTTCAACAAAGAGGTGTACCCCAGGGTTTGACACTTGGTCCTCTTCTTTTTTTCAATTTTTATTAATAATCTTCCTTCAATTTGTTCTAATACGTCAGCCCAACTATATGCAGATGATACTGTCATTCACACCTTTATAGTTAGTGTTGGAGTGTGAAATGTTATGTTGTTGATATTCTGTGATGTATTCGATAGGAATAAGGTGTGTATGAAAGAAGCTTACGTTTATGTCCGGTGTGTGATGTGCAGAAAATTATTAATATGGATACTTACCTGTTCTCAGAGGAAGGGGGATCTTCCCTGCTGCGTGGTCATGTCCTGGTGCATTCCTGTCTTTGGCTGCCGCTTGGCAGGGGGAGGCAGTTCATTGTGTGGTGTCAGGGAGTGAGGATGCCATGTGTGCAGAAGAGTGCACACTGTGTTCTTTTATGTTAACGTTGAGTCTGTTTTTTTCAGTTAGATTTGTTAACTGTTGTTTTCTTTGATACTTTTGTGGATACTTTCTTTTTGGTTTAATGTATATTTTGGTGACACTCATTTTGAGAATAATAGACACTGTTTTTGATACTTGGACCTTACATTTCGAGTCTGCCTCCTACAACCCTTTTCACTCTGGTCAGCGTTTCCACACAAACCTCACATTGATTGAGGTCCACGTGAAATTCATGTGGGTTTTACCATGCTCACACTGCCCTACAGGAGACCACTAACTTGGATAAAATGTTGTCTTAAGCCTGTTACACACATGAAGATAATCTGTCCGATTTTGACCTACTGGTGGTGTGAGGTGTGTCAAGAGTCAACTGGGGGACGAGACTCTAGTGTGTTGTAAGACAAATCTTTGGTGTGCTGTATTGGGAATAGCAGAGCACACCACACACAATACAGTCAAAACTGTTCAATGTTATTTTTTATCTTAATGTGTGGGGTCTCTCACAGATAAAAAAAAAAAAAATCTCAGATTTAGAAAATCTTTATGTGTGTACCAGGCTTTAGTGGGCCCCCGTTTCAGTCACTGAGTCAAACTGTCAGACATAGGAAAACATATGAAAGAAAATCATGATTGGGAATTGAAGTACTATGTGTGTGAGCACACAGGACTAAAACTGCTTGATGATAGTGATGCAATGATCTCAGTTGTTAACAATGGTTCCACAACAGTTTTCAGTCCTCAATTTTGTGGATTGACAACACATACTCTAAGACTTAATAAGTTTTGACTGTGCATTGTTTAAGAAGGAAAAGTAACTCTTGTTATGTGATTATTTCCTGCTTTCTTTAATCTGCTATGACTGTAAATTGAATATCGCAGACCAAATGAATGCATGATGCAATATATCTTGCCATACACTGTATTTACGAATACGAATACGAATTACTTTATTGATCCCCAAAGGGAAATTCATTTGTCTGTCAGCTCATCAACCATTTGCAGAAGAATGAAGAAGGAAATCTTATTCATGACTGCAATGTCTGCAATAGTGTGAGGGACTGCTCAACACTGCAGCTGTAGTTTTCTTTATTTTCCTAATGTTATTTGCAGGTTCTCTTTTCTGAAAAAAAAAAAAAAAAAAAACTTTGACCAAGAACATTATGTGACATAATGAACTGGAGGCTCGTGTCCTGCCCCCTAATACCAGTCCCCTCAAAATGAACACTCTACATTACTCATCTGCAAGCTACAGTTGTTGCTCACTGAGAATGGAACCATGGCCCTGATCACCTCAGAATACAGTTGGTCCAACAGTGGTCCAACCCAAACAAAGATCCTTTGATGATCAGTTTTAAGTTTTTTATTTTTAGTTCTGTATGAGAAAAGTATTTTGGGGCCAATTTGCAGTCTGGCCTCTGGTGTTATTGACCTCTGAATGATGGGTAATAATTCCACTGTCAACCTTTTGGTTCCTTTTCCAGATGACTCAGCTGGAGGTTTGTTTAAAATTTAGAAAATGTCTTCTTTGTTAGAGCTGTCTCTCAGGCACAGTGATGATATTATAACTGATCATGGTATTTTGTTCTTATTTTAATGACCACAGGAATTATTCAACAAGCTCTTGGCTCCTTAATTAATGTTCTAATTAGCCTTCTTTCCTCTTACTGCCCCACACAGATGTAACAGATGTAACAGTGAAGTGCTGACATTGTGGAAACCTGTGTGGTCCATGACCTGCATCAGCACACACACACATGTTCACACACAGGGACATTGTGTGTCTCACCTGTGTCTTGTCTTTTGTTCATCTGTGTGAATACCCAGACATGACTGAAGCCAATGTAATCGATGTTGTCACCATATGTCACCATACATACACATCACATCACCATAGCACAACATGTCATCATACATCACTCTATGTCACGATACGTCACTGTACTTCATCATACATCATGCTCAGACGATATCCACACTGCCACAGCTACTGTTACAAAGAACATGTTTACTTGCTACGACTACTTTGAATTTTGTCTGATACCTAAACTAATCCAGGTCCTTTCACTGCTGATTTTTAAGAATATGTCGGGTTCACATATGGTACACATAAATGCTCGCAGCCTGCCTCAAAAGATAAATCTGAGCAGGTTGAACTGGTGCTGATGTTGCTGTTATTTCTGAGACTTGGCAATGGTCTCAGTGAACACTCTGTGGTTAGTGTTGTTAGACATACTAAAATACACAATTTAAATCGCTGTTTCATTAAAAGACAGAGAGATTCAAGGTTCAAGATTAATTTACTGTCCTTCTAATGCATGCTTTTACATGGAGAGAACAGAATTCATACTCAGCCAAACCCTTACTTTTCCTGGGGTCAAATTTCATTGGTTGACAGTGTTGCTTGGAATTACTTTCAAGCTTTCATGGCTCTTTTATGTAGATATAGATAGATACATAAAGGAAATTCTTTTGGCCAGTTCAGAGTAAAGGGAAGTGATAATCCCTGGTTCACTTCTGAGGTGGTCTCTCACACAAGAGGAATCAGCTTTGTGCAGTGAGGAGGAAGCCTGGTTGGCAGCAGACTGGCTACACTTCCACCACTTGCAAAATCACTATCCTCCTTCCAGTAAATAAACAAAAAGTGATTACTCCTGTCTCGGCACTGTTTCAATGTTTCAATGACCCTAAGAAATATTGGGAAAACCATAAAATCTCTCTCTGGCAGCTCTTGCTCATCATAGTTTGCTAATCTCCATCCCTGTGTCTTACAAATCCGAGATGCTTAACTGTCTGGACAGAAATGTTGTTGTCTCTAGCTCTTTGCTTTACTCATTTTCCACCGAACTTCTTCCCCTATCAGTTGTGCCTCCAGTAGCCACACCTGCTCACTCCATTCTCCATCAGTGAAGTTTTTTTAAGCTTCAAAGAGCCTATCCTAAAAAATGTGCACATCCACACAACTTCTCTCCTTACACCTGCTGCAGATAAAATAATTTCATTTGAATGTGAGTGCCACAAAACAATATGGGTGAAAATACTACTGATGCATGCTTTTACATTTTTGCCAGTGATACAGCTGTTGGATGAATGGGTTTGATGACTGTCAGTAACAAGGTGTCTCTCTGTGACCCTACCTGTATAAATAAAGGTTGGATAAAAATTAATCAAGTACAGTTATTGGTTACTGCCCCTTGTGAACAATAAAGATTTTCAATTCAATTAAGTATCACTTCCAAAAAAGTATCAATAGCAAATCTTCAAATAAAGACAGAGTATAAAGGATGCCATCTGCTCTATATTTTTCATATGCATTAAACTCTATTTTTGAACACATTCATTGTCAAAGCAAAGCAAACATAAAAATACCTTTTCAAAGAAAATATAAAATGTGCTCCTTTTATCAAAGCAAAGATAAAATGCTTTTTCAATCCCCTAGGTATATTTCATTTTCCATATATTACATTTACCTAAATAATAATAATAATAATAGGAAGGAAGGAAGAGAGGGAGGTCTGGGGGTCCCTGCTCAGGCTGCTGCGCTGCCGCGACCCGGCCCCGGATAAGCGGAGGAAGATGGATGGATGGATGGATAATAATAATAAAATATGTCAATTTTGTGTGTTTACTCACTCATTCCATTCTATTTTCCAAACATCTGTTTCCACTAGTTAACACAATTTGATTGAGTAATTAATAAAAAAATAAAATAATTTATATAATAAAATAAATTATAATAAAAATAATTAAATTAAATTAATTATTTTAAAAAAATTCTAGAACATGCACTTCAACTGGGAGCAGCAAAGTCTGGTAGCTCTGTTATTACTATTATTATTATTTTATTATTTATCTTTGTTTATTTGGTAATTACTGACTGAGAAAGGGATAAGTGAAAGGGAACCATCTGTTGGTAAGATATACTGTAAGGGGATTAAAAATAGGATTAAAAATAAATGCTTTAAGAAATAAATGAAATAATTTTCTTGTCAACTACTGATGGACACTTCTGTGGGGAGAGGAGATTCTTCAGGAGAGGAGCTTCTGTCATTGAAAATGGAGCAAGTCTGGAGGATGCCACCCTGTTCCAGCTGGATGAGGAGCTGCTTTCATGGTTGCTGTGCTGGTGGTGCAGAATACGAATACAAATACGAATACGAATTACTTTATTAATCCCCAAAGGGAAATTCATTTGTCTGTCAGCTCATCAACCATTTGCAGAAGAATGAAGAAGCATGATGTGTGAAGGTACAAAGGATCTTCTATATTTCTCCGTCCTGCAGTGAAGAGAGAGGAGCCTCTGCACCACCAGCACAGCAACCACGAAAGCAGCTCCTCATCCAGCTGGAACAGGGTGGCATCCTCCAGACTTGCTCCATTTTCAATGACAGAAGCTCCTCTCCTGAAGAATCTCCTCTCCCCACAGAAGTGTCCATCAGTAGTTGACAAAATACGACAAAAACATACAAAAACGCAACAAAAATAAAGCAAAGGTTGAGTAAAAACTCAGAGCCACCAGACATTGCTGCTCCCAGTTGAAGCGCATGTTCTGAGGTTGAAGGCTTGGAAGTGGAAATGTACTCTAGGTCCTTTCTGCCTCAGTCATCATGCAAAATATCAACTCTCTGCCCAACATGAGTGATGAGGAGCTGGAGATATAGATGAAGACTCAGGAAGTAGACATTTTTCAAATCAAAACAATACTTGTGTACATCCCACCAACGGCTACTGCTGAAGTTCCATGTGAAGGTCTCCATGAAGTCGTTGCTAGGATACAGACTAAACATCCTGAGGCACTTGACTTCAGTCATGTCTCCCTGATGGACTCACTGAGGATGTGGTGGAGAGACACACGCTGGTGGAGGCCATTCTGAACAACTCAGATCATCCTCTTCATAACACCTTGATGGACCAAGAAAAGAGCGGTGGTGGATGGCTCCTCTCTCTTCACTGCAGGACGGAGAAATATAGAAGATCCTTTGTACCTTCAGCCATAAGGCTTCTTCATTCTTCTGCAAATGGTTGATGAGCTGACAGACAAATGAATTTCCCTTTGGGGATCAATAAAGTAATTCGTATTCGTAATTGTCTGAGTTGTGTGCTTTCTGTTCATCATATGTGAATATCTATGATTCCGTGATGTGAGTCTATGTCTATTCCCAAACTAAAATGCTAATTATAAATTCTGTTTAATTGAGACTGACTTATCACAGGAGCTGGTTCAGTACCACGGACAGTGCTTTTTGGTGTGTGTGTGTGTGTGTGTGTGTGTGTGTATGTGTGCTGATCTGAGGTCATTTATTCCATAGTGTGCTTGTAAAGAGAACTTTTAATTTTTGATGTTTATTTTTGTGTTGTAATTCAAGGAGAGCAGGGGGGCAATGACAGAGAGGGACAAGGAGAGGGAGGGATGCTGTGAGCCTCAGACGGATGTTTTTTTTTTGTTTGTTTGCTGTGGTTGAAAGTCAAAACCAAGTTAGAGTAGTTAAAAACTGTTCAGGTGTTTTGCTCATGTTTTGTGTTGTTCTTGAAGCTGTGTGGAAGAGAAGCAGAAGGATGTTAACTTTGTTCCTCTGCTTGTTTGTTCGTTTGTTTGGGCTTGTAAACTTCTTTTGTGATTATTATATTGTTCTTGTTCTGCTTTCATGAAATGTTGCTGCCTGCAGTAGTGATGTTTTCTGCAGTTTTTCCCTGTTATTGACCATGCTGCAGCAACTTGTATAGTGGACTGTGTGCATGTGACTTGGGAAATCATGGTGCACCAGAAGATGGTGCTTTGAAAGCCACCATGTAATTCCAACACTGATCATCAAGATCATCTATTCTATATTTGATCATGTGAGGTGTTCACCTATTCAGTTTTCAAAAAGAATCAAAACTAAAATTCAGACAAGAGATTCTAAATTAAACTGCCTGTAATTTAAAAACCATAAAGCAAAGTTGACTTTGTGAAAAAGCTTTAGCTGCTTTTACATTTGCAGTTAAATTTAGTATATAACAGCAAACACTAGGTTTGGGTAAAACCTTGTGTTATAACAGGAGGGAACTTGCTCCATGTGGTCATCATCATTCTGCTGTGAGACAGGGTAAGAACATTCCCTCCATAACTGAGAAGACCATATCATCTGTATGTTTAAACAATTGTGTACATATTTGAATAGATAAGTACATTTTCTTTCAGAATGGATGATCGCTTGAACTTAACTGTTGAGCTGTCCTGTGCTACCATCTTGTGGACAAAGAGGGAACATGGGCTGTATTTTTAAAGAGGACCGCAAGCAGTCAATGGTATCATGTATCTCAGTGAGGAGGTGGTGATGATCATTCACACAGCCATCATTTGGATTTAGCTCTACCAGTGTCTTTGCATCTGACTGATTCCATTGGCTCGTGATTATGTTATTTTAATGGTATGTTTATGTTTTTTTAATTATTATCATTATTTTAATGTGATGTATTTATGTTGTGTTATTTTCATTACGATTTGAGGAAATTGCTATAGAAATAAAAATTACTTACTTACGTACTTAATGTACTTTCTTTGGATCACTACAGCCTCCTGTGAAAGAAACAAGAAATACTGATGGTATTAATCCAGCATATCAAGATACTGGGTTAGAAATGCTTTTATATATGTTTTGCTGATAAGATTATCATCTTTAATGTCTCTATTTATGTCTATATAGATATTTTCAGACATGTTTGATTGAAGATGATGGTAAGAACAACACGTCTGCCCGTCCTGGGTGAGGGATCCCTCCTCTGTTGCTCACCCTGAGGTTTCTCCATTTTTCCCTGTTAAAAAGGTTTTCGTGGGAGTTTTTCCTCAGTCGATGTGAGGGTCTAAGGGCAGAGGATGTTGTCATGATGCTGTGTAAAGCCCTTTGAGACAAAATGTTTCTAAAATTGGGCTATGCAAATAAAATTGCCTTGTCTAACTTTGTTTGCTTTTATTCTGGATGGTTTTGGACTTGTTTGACCTTTGTAAGGATTTAATGATACTGACCTTTCAGATGTTTGGTATATTGTGATGAATAATGTGGACTATTGGCCTGTATAATGGGCTGGTATGGTGGTTAATACTGTTGTCTCTCAGCAAAATGGTTCTGCATTTTATTCCTGGGCCAAGCCTTTCTGGGTGGACTTTAAATGTTCTCCTTGTGCCTTTCTGTATTATCTGACTGAAATAGTGTTGTGAAAAGTGTGAAGAGAACAACAAGGGGAGTAGAATTTTAGGGAAGTAAACTGCCAAAGTTGATGTGTTCTGGATTATTTAGGTCTAATATAAGACAATATATAACAAACCATGTGTTTCAAATGCCAGGAGTTTTGGCAGGAGTTAGCATGCAAAGGAAAGAGAAAGAGAGCTGATGCAGAGAAGTTGGCAAGTTCATGATCTGTTCTGGTGTGGTGTTCTGGTGATCAGGTTGCCATCATTTTAAATTCTTGGTGGTATGTAAGAAGCTTGATCGAGAATGAGAAAGATTTCAAACTGTTTATAATTACCAGAAAGGGACAGACACATTCTGTGTTCAGGAGTCATGGCTGAAACCATTTTTTGGGCATGAGACCAATATAGGAGATGAGGAGGAGGATATGCTATCCCTCATAAAGTATTAGCGATAGGAAGTGAACAAGAATATGTGACAGTGAAGGTGTACTGGCCTCACTAAATGCCCGAGTATTTAGCTAGTCAGCGCGTATAAACAGCCAGGTGAGGTAAACAAAGAAAAGAGATGGCGCTTTATCTTCAGGTCTTTTTTCCTCTCCTTTATTTTTACACACAGAATCCGCATGTGCAAAAACCAAGCTGTAAAACGGCATTGCCCTCGTGGGGGAAACACGACTGTGCAGGGTTTGAAACTTGTAAGCCGAATGTACACACCACGGAGCACCGCTTGCTCTCGCGAAAAGCTCGTACTAATTGAACACAAATCTCGTTCCAAACGAGAACACAAAAGGAAACAGAAAAAATCTACCTCCACATTTCAATTGCCACTAGTGACCAATAGATGGCGCTTATGTACTGTAAATGACTCTTATAAAATAAATCTTGTAAATAAATCTTACCAAGAAACACAAAATGAATAAATGGTCATTAAGACCAACACAGAAGGTGTGGGCAGAAAGAAAAGAACCGGTAATGTAAGACTAGAGCTCAGCAAACTTAGGAGATAGAGGGGCACAATAGCAGTAGTGGTGTTTAGTGTGATGGTTTTAATGGACACATCACACTACGGGGAAAATAGAGATCAGGTAGTAGAACTGTTAGAAGAGAAGAACTTATCATGTTTGAATGATGGCAGAAACATCAGAAGTGATGAAAAGGAAAATAATGTGCTTGATTTTATTTTTGTATGAACGATCAGTATCAGTACATGACTGGACAATGTATAAACAAAGGGCCATAGGAAGTGATCATTATGCAGTTTGGTGGACAATTAACACAACCACTACACTATTTTAATATTGCATGTGTTCATCTTTGTTTATAATTGCACTGAAGAGGTGGTGAGAAACAGTCTTGCAGAGCAATAAGCAAACTGTAGTGAGTCCAAGACCTGCGTGAGTTGTGGGTTTTGATAATCCTCCTCTGCACTGAGGTGGGTGAAATGGGCCTGGAGTCACAGGGGGCAGTCACAAATGATGTTTGCTATGGTCTAATTACATTAAGCAAAGAAGTGGGCCCTATTTGAATGACGAATTGAAACATGTAACTGGTAACTTGCCCAACACATGGTCATGAGGCTGAGACAGATTAGCATATAGCCCACTCAGATCATGTAGAATATTTATTCAGCAAATCTGACACAGTTACACAGGTACAGGATGGAAAAGGAAGGAAAGAATGAAATGGTTATTTTGTTTTTAACGACCACTGAACGAGAAAACCAAATTTTGAATGAATTGTGGAAGTAATCTGTAGGTGGCAGCAATGCTGCACTTTGGATGCCGCCGTGAAACACCATAGAAGAAGAAACACCATAGCAACGGCCCAACAAAAATGGCGGCTCCTGCTGCTGCGCCATGGTTTCGATTTATCTTCTGTTTATTTGTGTTGCTGAAAGTTTCAACAGCAGAAGAAAACACAACAAGCCAAACAGTTAACGCAACTACGTTTGGTGAACGTAACGAGACGTATTACGGTACGGAGAGTTACACAACCGCTCTGCCTCCAGAGTTTGAGGCTACAGAACCGACACCCACCGACAGCAGCACGGAGCAGCTACCGACACTACCTCCAGTGCCGCTGCCCACCTCCGGTTCTCTGCTTACTCCTCCTACTAAAGGTAAAGTATGTAGGGTTAGAATTGAACATAGAGTTAACCCAGCACACCACTAACAAATGATAAGCTCTTGGTGCTTTAAACGTAACTGAGGTCTACACTGAGCTGATGTGGTAGCTCTTAATCAGTTCCAGCGGACAGAATACATCAAGAATGCTCTCTCTCTCTCTCTCTCTCTCTCTCTCTGTGTGTGTGTGGGTGTGGGTGTGCGTGCGTGTGTCAGTTGACAGCGTGTGTCCCTGTGACAAGTCCAGAGAAGTGTGTGACATCAACTGCTGCTGTGACAGGGACTGCGGTGAGGAGACCGCTCTGTTTACCGACTGCTCCGTGACCTCACTCAGGTGGGTTTGTGCCAGGTTTTTAGTCACTGAGACCCGCCTGAAGGCTTGTGCTCGCTACATATATCATAGCCACGGGCTACTGTGACCCATCAGTGCGGGAGTCGGCGACCTGCGGGTCTTTCCTCCCTCTGCTGTGGCTCCTGTGGTCTAGAGAAGGCGCACAGACCCACTTTCAATGTAGACGCGTCATCACACAGACACGCTCACAACCTAAAGCGATGCCGTAGCAGCACGCATTGGGAGCGCATTCGTGCACGTCAATTTAGTGGTCAAATAGCTGCTCTGATTGGGTTTTAATTTGGTGAAAATGGGCCCAAATGGCTCTTTTCATACGAAATGTTGGCGGATTGTTAGTGGATAAAGGCAATTTTATTTGTATAGCACATTTTTACAAACATTTTGTCTCAAAGGGCTTTACACAGCATTATGACAACATCCTCTGCCCTTAGACCCTCACATCGACTGAGGAAAAACTCCCAAGAAAACCCTTTAACAGGGAAAAATAGAGAAACCTCAGGGTGAGCAACGGAGGAGGGATCCCTCACCAGGATGGGCAGACGTGCAATAGATGTTGTAGAGAGAAGAAAACAATTTACAACACGGAATATAGAAAACATGGAAATGGAATCAGTCAGTTAATGAAAATGATGGAGGAAGCTCCTGGTGGGCTGGAAGGGAAGGCCAGCTTAATGGGACTACTGGACGGCAGACAGGGTCGTGAGCAGGGAGTGCAGACCGGTTTAACAGCAGGAGAAAGGAGGTGATGGAGGCGGCGGTTGGTTGATGCAGGTGGATGGAGCTCTGAAGAGATCTGTGGAAATACAGAGAGAGTGTGAGACACCAAGGCCAGACTACAAAGAGCAACAAATAATGACAGTTCAAAATGTGCGAGAGGAGAGGAGAGGAGAGGAGAGGAGGGGAGAGGAAGGATAGGGAGGATAGGGCTCCATGTAACCTGATGTGTCCCCAGCAGTATAAGCCTGTAGCAGCATAGCTATAAAATGGATCAGGACTACCTGAGCCAGCCCAAACTAAAAGCTCTGTCATAGAGGAAGGTCTTAAGCCTAGACTTAAATGTAGAAAGAGTGTCTGCCTCTCTGACCCATGGAGAGAGCTGGTTCCATAATAGAGGAGCCCGGTAACTGAAGGCTCTACCTCCCAGTCTGTTTTTAGAGATACTGGGGGTCACTAACAGACCTGCATTCTGGGAGTGAAGTGCTCTGGTAGGACAGTATGGAATAATGAGGTCTTTCAGATAAGATGGAGCTTTGTTATTAAGAGCCTTGTAAGTAAGTAGAAGGATCTTGAAGTCTGTTCTATATCCTACAGGAAGCCAATGGAGAGAAGCTAGAATGGGAGAGATGTGCTCTCTCTCACTAACTCTTGTCAGTATCCTCGCTGTAGCATTCTGGATCAGCTGGAGACTATTTAGAGAGTTTTTTGGACATCCTGACAAGAGAGAGCGAGAGCGTGGACCAGTTTCTCAGCATCACTCTGAGAGAGGATATTCCTGATCTTAGCTATACTGCACAGACAAGAAGGCAGTCCTAGTCACATGCTTTATGTGAGAGCTGAAGGAAAGATCCTGGTCAAAAATGACTCCAAGGTTCCTCGCTGTTGGACCGGAGTTCAGGGTGATGCCATCCAGAGTAGCAATCTGATTGGAGAATGTGTCCCTGAGATGCTTAGGTCCAAACACAATAACCTCTGTTCTGTCAGAGTTCAGTAGTAGGAAGTTAGAAGACATCGAGGATTTGATGTCTTTCAAGTAATCTTGCAGACTGATGAAGCGGCTTCTATCATCTGGCTCTATCGATAAGTAGAGCTGAGTATAATCAGCGTAACAATGGAAATTGATGGAGTGCTTCTGCTAATGGAAGCATGTAAAAAGTGAAGAGAACTGGCCCTAAGACTGAACCCTGTGGCACACCATACATGACTCTGCTTTACTCCGAATGGTCATTATTAACATCAACGAATTGAAACCTGTCAGATAGGTATGAGTCAAACAATTTTAGAGCAGATCCTTTAATCCCAATTTCATGTTCTAGTCTCTGCAGCAAGATGCTGTGATCGATTGTGTCAAATGCAGCACTGAGGTCCAGAAGTACAAGTACAGAGACAAGACAATTGATCGTCGGAAGCTATAAGAAGATCGTTGGAGACTTTGATCAGTGCTGTTTCAGTGCTATGGTGTTCTCTAAATCCAGATTGGAAAGCTTCAACAAGCTCGTTACTGTGCAGATGTTCATGGAGCTGCACTAGGACAACCTTCTCAAGGATCTCAGAGACGTAGGGAAGGTTGGATATAGGCCTATAGTTGGCCAGTACATCTGGATCAAGAGAGGTTTTTTTAAGTAGAGGATTAATGACAGTCACCTTAAAGGCCTGTGGCACATAGCCTGTGACTAAGGAAAGGTTGATCTGGTTCAGTATAGCAGCGTTAACTAAGGGGAAGACATCCTTGAGCAGTCTTGTTGGGATTGGGTCAAGCAGACATGTAGGAGGAGGTGATTGCAGAAGTTAAGTCTGACAGGTCGATGGGGGAGAAACTGTTCAAGTATGCACCAAGTCTGGGAGGTGTTTCTGTAGGGACTGTAATCTGTGGTCCACTACTGCCGATCCTTGTTCTGGTATTTACAATCTTTTCAGTAAAGAAAGTTAGGAAATCGTTGCTGCTGAGAGTCGGAGGGATGCATGGCTCAACAGCACTGTGGTTCTTAGTCAGCCTGGCCACAGTGTTAAAAAGGAATCTGGGATTGTTTTTATTCTCTTCAATTAAAGATGAAAAGTATGTTCTCCTGGCGCTGCGAAGCTCTTTTTTGTATATTAATAAACTATCTTTCCAGGCTCGACGGTCTTCCTCGCGTTGGCTGGAATGTGTTTTCCTTTCCAGCTGTCTGGTCTTCTGCTTCAAGATGCGCATGTTTTAATTGTACCAGGGAGCTATTCTCTTCTGGTCGATGACTTTCTTTCTCAGAGGGGCTACAGCATCAAGTGCTCCAAGGAGTGTTGCTGCAGTGCTGTCTACAAGATAATCTACCTGCGAGGGAGTAAGATCAGCATAGCTGCCATCATATTACTATAAGGTGTGGCAGCAAGCTCTGCTGGAATGAGCTCTTTAAATCTAGAAACAGCAGTGTCAGATAAACATCTACTGGGAAGTGTAAAGTGTATTTGTTAAAGTAAATTCAAAGGTTATTAAAGAATGGTCAGACAAGATCAGGTTCTGAGGGAAAACTGTGATGTGATCCACTTCTATTCCATAAGTAAGCACCAGATCAAGGATATGATTAAAAGAGTGAGTGGGTTCATGCACCCTCTGGCAGAAGCCAATTGAATCTAAGAGCGACTTGAATGCTGAGGCCAGACAGTCATCATCAACGTCCACGTGAACATTGAAGTCACCCGCTATAATGACTTTGTCTGAGTTCATTGCTAAATTTGACAGAAAGTCAGGGAATTCTTCTAAGAACTCAGAGTTAGGAGCAGGAGGACGATACACCACAGCAAGTAAGAGTGGTTTCTCTGCTTTCCAGTCTGGGTGGGAGAAGCTGAGAGTAAGGCTTTCAAATGAGTTATATGAAACATTAGGTCGAGGGTTAATAAGCAGATTTGACTGATAAATTGCAGCTACTCCTCCTCCTCTACCAGTGTTACGAGGCACATGGTAGTTAATATAACTGGGAGGGGTAGATTCATTTAAACTGACATATTCATCCTGCTGCAACCAGGTTTCAGTTAGAGTCAGTAAGTCAATTTGGTGATTAGTGATCAAATCACGTACTAGCAGAGACTTGGATGAGAGAGATTGAATATTTAACAAACCATATTTAATAGTTTTATTTGTTTGGTTTGCTGAAGTTGTGGTTTTGATTTTAACTAGGTTGCTATAATTGGCTCCTCCAGCTTTGGGTTTAGGCTTATACAGCCTCGAGGCAGACACAGTTCCTATGGGGTATAAGTAGGGCTGGGTGGGTGACAGCACAAAGGAACCTGCAGAGGGGCGTGTAAGACTGCGGCTCTGCTTGCTGGTCTGAACTCTGGGTGATTGTCAGGGGTTGAAATCACTAACAGAATGTGCTATGTTTCTAGATAAGAGAGATGCACCATCCAAAGTAGAATGGACGCCATCTCTCCTAATCAGACCAGGCTTTCCCCAGAAACTCCAAACTTCCAATTATCTATATAGGCCACGTTGTTTGCTAAGCACCACCTAGACATCCAGCAATGGAACAACCATATGCGGCTAAACATGTCATCACTAGACAAATTGGGCATTGCAACTAGCGAGCATGTCAACATTTACACTGATGAAAACAGAGACACTCATTTTACAGCTACTGTTCAAACAATGTCTGAATGTGGGCCAATTCAGGCTGAGGGTTAATACAGGCCAGGTAGAAACTACCCCTGTGCTTTTCTGTTGTCACTTTGTCCCAGTGCTTTATAAGTGCCAGTAGTCCCCTTATTCAACAGTCAGCAGGTAAATTAGGCGGTGGGTGGTGGGTACCAGCAGATCATTAAGTGATACATTCAAACATGATGCAGATTTTTAATTTTAATTTAATTTAATTTTTTTTAAAGTTTTACTGAACTTTCCCCAAAGAGTTTAAACAAGTATTTTCTTGTTAAAAATCCATCTATGGATAATCTATGAAGACAAATGAATCTATGTTTGTCATTTGAAGTTAACCCACTTCATAGAAGGTGTCTCTATCCTACTGAAAAGTCCTTTCTCAGTGTTTGTGCACTTGAATACTGGCCCAAGGGAGGTCTTCAGGGGGGTCCTCAAGTAGCTTGCACTGGAGGAGGCTGATGAACAAGGGAACTTGAACTGGCGCTATGTTCCCTGTGGACACATGGATAAAAGGTGGAGACATGGAGAAAACTGGAGAACTAAGCTAAGCACTTGACAAGTAAATCAATCAAATGACACAGCCCTGTGTTTGTTTCTATCATACCATAACAGTAGACAATATATTATTTTAGACCTGATTTTAGTACAACTTAACTGGGCAATACACATATTTAGGAGGACCAACAACATTGATATTATTGATGAAGAAGATGTTCATATACTTACAGAAATGCAAACAGTGTATTCTGGGGTTAAACAGAAATGTCAGGGTTGGACTGCAGGGCACCACAGCTCACATCACTGGAGGGATCTACTGGACAGGAGGTTTATGTGCAAGGCAACTCCAACTGGCACTGAATCAAATGTAACTTTCGGGTGCGACTCACATTGATGTGACATTCTTCTTCTTCACGTCCTTTTCAGCAGACTCAACTCCGTGAGACCTCCTTGTGAGTGAATGTCTCGCGAGTAAAAGGACAGGTGTACTAGGTAATTACCCAGTGTGTCTAGGCGCACACTGGGTAATGTATTACGAATCGCTAAGAAAGAGAACAGGACAGGGCACTATGAGCTCATGAGAAGTCCTGGTACACCGTAAAAAATCCTGGTATGCCAGGGGCTTAAATCTAGAAGTGCCGGTACTCCGTACGGTGTGTACCGGCCCATTTAAAGCACTGGATTGTCCTTGTAACAGAAATTCTGTTTCTAATTCACAAATTTATTTAGTCTTTTACATTCAAAGGAATGTCTTCAAGTGTAGCTCAGGCACTGTCAGTGAAATTCAGCTCATCCTCCAGACATTTTAGCCTGAAAGAGATGTCAGGGATGAGTGACCACTAAGATCACTGCTATTGTTTGTTCAGGAGTTTTTTAACAACAGCTGGAATCCACAGATGTGCCCTCTTCTCCACTACAAACAGGTCACAGGATTAAAACTGGTGAACGAATAAAGCAGTTTCACCTTAAAAATCAGTGACTTGCCACTGGACACAGGACAAGACCTCTCCAGCAGCTGGAAGCTGAGCTACACTTGTTTATCTGAAAACTGGAGGTCCAGACGTTTGGTTAAAATATATCAAGGTGCAAAAATTCTGATGAGAAAAGAATTCATGTCCCACCAGCCGGGTAAAAGTAACAACTTTTACATACAATATACAGACTCATCCTCTGTATTTGTTTTTCTGTTTTCAGGGGCAACAAGCAGCTGTGTAGCCATGATGTGGTGTCATACTCTTTAGGCAGCACCACAGACAGCTATTCACATCCACAGATGTCTGTTGCCAGGGAGACCACTTACGACATTTTCTGCATTCAATCACAAAACCGTAAGTTTAATCATTGGAACATCAGTTCAAAGACGTCAAGGAGTAGATTTACAGACTGATTTTTTTCGGGAGCTCTGTAATATGAAGCAGGAGCTGGGTAATCAAGGTATTCAATGGTGGTTCATTCTTTACCATGGTAGCTAAACCTGAACTCCTAACCTGATCCAAAGTAGACCGAAACCGTCAACAACCAAGCTACAATGAGATCACAGAAAATTACGACAGGATTCTGGCAGTGACAAAAGATTTAACACAAAAAAACTGAAAGACCTGGAAATAAAAACAGTTCACTGTTCAACACTTTCATGATTATGAATGAATGTTTCAGTCTGACTGACTCATCAGACGTCAACTTCTCTTTTCTTTCTCTCGTCTGTAACTAACCTTTTTGCAGTATACAGTACATTTACACCATATCCATAGTTTGACTTATAATATAACAATATACAAATAATGTATTTGTATGATACAAATAATTCGTAATTGTAAATTGTAAATCTGGATTTCAGTATTTTTCTATTCCAGTCATATCATCATATTTAGCTACGTTTCACCTAATATGCTGTAACAAAATTTACCTGCAGGTGCCAGCATTTCATTTCAAATAATATTGTTCCTTTATTCATGGTTCTGATAATGTTTGTAATAACAACTCCATCTTTCACATGAACAAGCTGGACAAATAAACCAGTACCCAGGGGGCAAAACCCCGCTTTTTTGGAAAACAGACACAGAATGTTGTAAAAGCTTATGCACCAGAAATGATATCTAGGACCTTCAAGGATCACAACCTGGGTGGACAACCCGGTCAACTAGCTACTGAAAGCTGAAAGCTGCAGGGGCCAAAAAGCCTCTTTTTGGACACGTTTCTGGCAAAATTATGTAGATGCAAATATTTAGGTACTACAATGGCATAAATAGTCATACAATTATAAAATTTAGCATAGAGTATTCTGACACCCCTAGCATGAAAACAAGATTCTGGGGCTTGCTGCAGCTCTATTTTAAGATATCACCCTCAACATCCCTGAAAAGACAAAAAAAGTACTGTTCGCCTGACAAATTCTCATGAAAATTACAGTCTTTCAGCACTTTATTGTGAATATCTCTGCCTAACATGCATATAGAAAACTTCCCTAATTCATAAGCTTCCATTTGAGTCCAAAATGGCCTTTCTATTAGCTACTGGAGAGCTACAGGGTGGATCCAAACAATGCAACCCCTATTGTGAATAAAGAGCCAGTTATACTGGCATGATCAGACTCCATTATGAACGTTGAAGCACTGTACACAAACATAGAACATGAGCAAGGTTTGACAGCTCTTCAACATTGCTTGAGTGAACACCCAGAGATGGATGATCCCCCAACAGAGTTCATCTTAAGATTAACAGAGTAGACTCTGAACAATTCCATATTTATTTTCCAAGACAAACTCTGTAAACAGTCTAAAGGCTGTGCTATGGGTGCTTGATTTAGCCCTGGTTATGGTTATGTCACTTTATGGGTAAATGGGAAGAGGATGTTGTATTCAATACAGAGAATACAGGACTGTGCATCCTTTCCCTCACAGCTAAGTTTGTATCCGTTGGTAAGTTTTTAGCAGTTGCTCTTATATAGTGGTGCTGGAGTGGAGCCGTTAGGGGCTGAAGGCTCAATTACGTCATTAGGCTTCCTCTTAGTCCCGCCCAAAAAAAAACAGAGAAATCCCTGTCCTCAGAAACAGTTTTGCCCACAAACTCCACAATTCAGTACTGTATATTTACATTTTTTTTCACATGTTTCCAGTCAAATCTTGGATTTCACTTTATACAGTCTTTGAAGTTGGGAATAAAACATATCTCATTCCTTACTTCATCAATTGTAAAACCACTTATGTGATTTACAAACCTGAGTGTCGTGGTTGCTAAATTTTCTACAGAGACTGCACCAAACATAGGTTACAAGATAGACTTGCAGAACATAAGTATGCGATCAGGATAGGTCACCAGGACTACTCTATGGCTAAACAATTTAAAGAGCATCATGGCAATGACCCCTCCTCCCTGTTGGCTATAGGTATTGACCATATTCCTGAGGCAGATAGAAGAGGGGACAGCCAGAAACGTCTCAATCAAAAAGAGGCAGATTGGATTTACAAATTGAAAGCTACTGTGTACCCAGGAATTCATGAGGACTTGGACCTTACTCCTTTTTTGTAAATTAATTTTTCCTATGTTAAAGTTCTGCTGTACTGTATATTTTTTGAGGTTGTTTATCTTTTTGTGGCAGTCTCTTTCTTTTATTTATTATTGTTTATGTATATATTCCATTAATCATCTTATGTCATTTCTAGTTTTGAATGTAGTGTGTATACATATACCCTTGTGTTTTGCTTTGTAGAATTTGTTGTTTGATTTGTTTAATGACTTATGCTGTATTCTCACTGTCTGCCAACTGGCCTGAGAGTACAGATATCTATTTATGAATGCATCTTGTTAAGGAAGTGGTGCCTGCAGTTTGACACATATAGGGCTTTCACACTGGCAGGGCTCCCTGCTGGTTCCGGTTCCCAAACCCAATTTTGAACCGGCCGGTGCGTTCAGAGCGAAAAAGTAACAGGTTTGGAACCTGAAAAGTTGGTTCTCAGGGGAACCAAGAAATAGTTGGGAACCATGACATCATCAGTGGGCGTGTCGTATTCTAGGCTGTGAAGATGAACAGGAAGGAGAAGAAGGCAGTGGCTGACAACCTGGAGAAAATAATTTGTTGTGGTCTGCTGAGGAAATTAGCCTAAATGTTTGGTGGCAATTTGGGCGTCCACAGAATTTCAAGAAAAGTTAGAAAACAGTACAATAATGAACAAGTTGTATACATTTCCCCTTGAGGCTTAATAAAGTAAAGTAATTCTTATCTTTGAATTTGAGTAAGAGAGGGTCAAGGCTGGGTCCACTCCAACACCAGACCAAATAATTCCTAAACTTAAAAAACTGAGGGAGGATTACGGAGACAGCAAAAAAACAAAAACGTTGCCACTGTTGTTTACTTGAACCTGAGTAATGCAGAGTAATGCACGCCCACTTAGGTTCCACTTCAACTGGTGTGAACGCAGGCTGGTTCACCAGAAAGCACCAATGCTCCAGAACGGAGCCAGAGCCAGAACCAGAGCCGTGTCTGTCTGAAAGCACCCACAGAGTTGTGACTGGCTCCACCCATGCCTGATAGGGCCTCATTTAGGCCACCTGTGAACATTGCAGCTTTATGCCCTGATGAAGGCCTGTGAGCCGAAACATGTTGGTGTTTTTAATGTTCATTATTAACTAGCCGTTTAATAAAGGCGTTGTAAAATGTTTGTACCAGAGAAGGGTTGCCTTGGATCCTGTTTTGTTCCAGTTTTATTGCATATCCTGACCTTCCTGGATACTATTACTGCAACCCACATGAGCGCTTCATCTGCTGTTTTTATTCACCATAAAGTGCTGAAAAATATTAATTTTCATGAGAATTTGTCAGGTGAACAGTACTTTTTTGTCTTTTCAGGGATGTTGAGGGTGATATCTTAAAATAGAGCTGCAGCAAGCCCCAGAATCTTGTTTTCCTGCTTCCCCCTATGTGTCAGGATACTCTATGCCAAATTTTATAGTTGTATGACTATTTATGCCATTGTAGTACCTGAATATTTGCATTTACATGGAGAGATGGTTTTTGGCCCCTTGTAGCTTTCCAGTAGCTAGTTGACTGGGTTGTCCACCCAGGTTGTGATCCTTGAAGGTCCTAGATATCATTTCTGGTGCATAAGCTTTTACAACATTCTGTGTCTGTTTTTTCACTTTGCCCCCTGGGTACAGGGTTAAATGTGTCAATTGAAACCCAGATTCATAGTAGATGTTACCAACACAATAGGTTTCAGTTTAGCCTCATAATGCAAAGTTGACTTGGGTTTGTTGAGCTTGCTTTGCATTGCAGAATCCTGAATTTAAGTTCCTCATCAGACTCATACACAGTTATATCACTGATGACTTACCAGCAACAATTGTCTCAGCTGCTTACCACTGTTTCTGTGTAGGTCATGATGGCTTCTCTCATCCCTCTCCCGCTCTTCCAACCAACACAACTTTTGACTCTCTGTTTGAGCTCTTCAACAACTTTATGTTTGACCTGGAGGATAACAGAAGTCAGGTGTCACCTGTAGAACACCGGGCCTTGTTGGGATACCAGGTACATCTCTGTGGTCACTGTTTTTTTTAATTATCTATAGCAATTTACATTGTGTTGAATTCATGTTGTGAGGTGGTGAGGTTGTGTTTTTGTGTTTTTGTGTTTTCAGTTGGGTGATGAGATGCTGACAGCAGGTGAGGATGGAGACAGAGGTCTGTTCTGGCTGCCAGGTCCTGGTGTCACTGCTGACTGTGTAGACAACAATCCTGCAGGTAGGTACCTTCATCTGTGTACTCAAGACTTGGCTGTGGCTTCTTTAGCACAATGTCTTGTATCAGCCCAAGTAAGCACAGAAATGTCATGGTCACTTTTGTAGGGCAGTTGCTGAATCTCTTTATTTACACTCAGTCTTTGTCCTGTTGTTTTGAAGTTGAGACTGGAGATCCACTGTATGAAGAAGTCATGGTTTGTAAAATTAGATTGATGCCATTAATCAATGAAATTATTCAATAATGTTGTCCTCCCTGATGATTGATGCCCCTCTCTTAACGAGGATTCTGTTCATGAACCACAGTGTTTGTGTCACACATCTCTCCACAGTTCACCACAAGTTCCACCGCTCCCTCTTTTGTGATTGTAGTTTTTATTTCATACAAGTGTAGTATATAAAAGAGTGCTTTTTATATTCTTTATAGTCTTTTAATCGTTAACCTTTGTTTTGACAGCGTTTCTAAAGGATCAAAGCAGAGCCTGTTTTCGGCATCTTGTCCTGGACCAGGACTGCAGCACCTCACCAGCCCTCAACATGAACACCTACACTAACATCCAGCTCTCTGCCGTGAGTCTGCTGCACTCTCCTGTTCTGTGAATGATACACTCTCACTGTCTGACATCTGTGATGTTGTTATTCAGGGAGCAGGTGTTGATACTTCCCATGAATGTTTATGTACAAAGTAACATGGTATCTTATTAAAATGAATGAATTACGTTAAAAAAAAAAACATGATAACACTGAAATGAAAGAATCGGTTCATTTAAAGATGTTCAACTAAATCTTCTCTTCTCTACAGGGCAAGAATAAAGATACAGCTGTGAGTATGTTTTTAAGTCATTTTCCACATACTGTGGGTGTGATGGGGTAGAGCTGGGGGCTGGGTTCAAATGTACTTTTTAAACTTGTGAGGGGGTCTGTTTGAGAGAAGAAAAGGGTGTTCTCTTGCTTTGTGAGTCATTGCAGATAAAAGTAGGCATTAATTAATTAAATGTTTTCCTGAATTGACAATGACAATAAATCACTGATAATCTGATGTTCAATCTTGACTGTTCAGCACTTTACAACAAAGAAGTGCTTCACATAAACATGAGAAGTAAATAGGTGATTAGAAAGAAGCATAAAATGGATAAGTCATCAGTACATATAAAAGGTGTTTAAAAGAAGTGCAGAGCAGAGTTAAAGGCTCAGGTGAAGAGATGTTTCAACCTTCTTTTGAAGCCCTGCCCGCTCTGATCTGTCTGCTGTGTTCTCCACAGCTTTGGGCCGAAAACTGACAAAAGCTGCATCCCCAGTTTTCCTACAGCTTGCTGGGACTCTTCAATAAAGCAGCAGTTGAGGACAAATTCGTTAGCCCCCCTATGACAATTTCACTTTTTCCCCAAGTGCTATTATAAACAGAGCAAAGTAAATCATATCATAGCATTTTCAAACTTCATAGTTTCATAATTTTATTTTGGATACTTGCATTAATTTACTTTGCACACAGAAACAGAATTAACAAAAAACAAAAACTACCATGGTCAAAATTATTAGCCCCCCTGATGCTAATAGTCAGTTGCATATCCTTTTTGCTGAATAACAGCCCCCAGTTGTTTGTTTTATTTTTTAACTAGTCTCTGACATGCCTCCTGTGTAATCCCAGCCCATTCTTCTTTGGGAAATCTCTTAAACTCTTCCAGATTTTCTGACCTTCTGACATGGACCTTGAGATCCACATCAGAGCTTTGTGCAGGCCAGTCAATAACATTCACTTCCTCTGGAGGTAGTTCTTCACTAGGAGCGACATATGTTTTTGTTCATTGTCGTGTTGGAAGACAAAGCAACAACCCAGACCCAGTTTTGCTGCTGACTGCTTCAGGTTTTCTTTCAAAATCTTCACATTCTTCTTTAGTCATGTATCCTTTTTCCTTGCAAAAATTTATACATTTATACACAACTGACTATTCGCATCAGGGGGGCTAATAATTTTGCTATTTTTTGGTTTTTGTGAAATAATTCCATTTCTGTGTACAAAGCAAATTAATGTAAGCATCCAAAATAAAACTTTGATGTTTGAAAATGCTGTAATAAAAATCTTTGCTCTGTTTAACAGTACTTGGAAAATAATAGTATTATTAATTATAATAGTAATTTTGTCCTTAACTGTGGTTAATTGGAGAATTAGCAGTGTACCTTGGTCCTTGTGTAAGTACACAAGGAGCTTGAAATCCATTCAAAAAGTAACATGAAGCCAGTGGTCTGACTCTCAGCACTCCCCAGCACTAGCAGGATTTCAGTTTTGTCCCATGCAAAGTTGATGCTTATGCATAGCTGCACCATCCTTTTGTCCAGTTACATGACATACAGTACATGTCTGTACTGTATGTCATGTAACTATGGAAACAGTTTTGATCCAGTTTAACACCAAGTCAGAAATACTGACTGTTTTTCAAGATGTCCCTCGGCTGAGTGTTGATCTGCTGGTGTGGATGCTGTGAACCAGCCTCACTGCCTCTGCGAAACCAGGAAATGTAGCAAGACACTGACATATGTTTTGCACAGAAATGTGTCTCCATCATCATGTTACCACAAAGAGCAGAAACTCTGAGGTTGACTGCTGCAACACAAACACTTTTCTGTCAGTTCACACGAATAGGGAACTAATCAGTTCTTTTTACATCACCGCAGCAAAGTATGCTTTTTACCGCCTGTCTGTTGATGAACCTTTATAGATTATTATGGTCACTCAATTTACCAAACCTGTCTGAGATCTTGACAGTGTGTTCACATAATGAACATTGTCTGTTAGTCAGCTGAGATATTGTTGTAGTGCAGTATAAGATTTTCAGATTAATCAGTACTAACTTCCTTCAAATAATAAACCATAAATCACCAATAACCAATGATCTTTCTACTGTGATTTAAACAACATCCAGCTGATGTTTAGTGCTCCAAGTGGAGGTCAGCAGAAAACAAATAACAGCAGGCTGAGCCATTGAAGGACAACATGTAAACACTCAGACTGATATGAAGTGATATAAATGAAGCAGAGAGTAAACATGTCTGACCAAGATGTGTCTCTGTCGCTGCTGCAGCTTGTTCCTGTGGAGGTATCTTCACTTGTCCTGCAGTCTGTAAACCGGACTCAGACTGAGCTAAGCATGAGTGACGGACAAGACCTCAGTACTGTTCTCCTGCACCCACATCTGTGTGCTAATGTGGTTCTAAAGGTGAGTCTTCTAGACTACTGCTCCTGACAATTTGAAGAGAAAACCCCTGCATTTATCAGTTTATCAGAACATCACAAGAGTCCAGGTTCCTGTTGTTCTCAATGGAGGGATAAACTGCTGCCATCATGGTACACACACTCTGTGTGCACTTAAGAGTCAAAAACTGAGCTGTCATAATGTCTATCTTTACTGTTCACGTGAAGCTTCAGTCACTAATTTAGATCACAGAGGGCCACAGTCATCTCACAGACTTTAGATCCTCATGAGTCACACACACTGTGTGTATATATGGAGATGATTCAGATCTTTGGCTTTTTCCCTAGAAGTGGATGTCGAGCTGAGATGACTGCAGTGAGGGATACATTGGATTATACACCGATGAATGAGATACTTTATTTTTGTGACTTGATAAAGATCAGATCTCTTTTTTTTTTTTCAAAGTATATTTTTTGGGCATTTTTGCCTTTATTGGATGGCATAGTGTAGAGTGACAGGAAATGGGGAGGCAGAGAGAGGGGGAACAACACACAGCCAATGGCACCCGATGCGGGACTCGAACCAGGGCCGACTGCAGTGAGGACTACAGCCTCTGCACACGGGGCGCCCGCCCAACCCACTGCGCCACGCAGCGCCCCAAGATCAGATCTCATTTTATTACCAATTGCAAACACTGAATGTGAAGTGTACCTAATAAGAAGTTGAGGTGTCATTTCTTTTTCTCCTGTAATTAATATTTTTGTGCTCTGCTTTCTCTCTGTCTCTTCAGGTTGGGTATGTGGTGTCATACAGTCCAGAGGGTCAGATACTGAACATGTCTGGATCTCTGGTGCTGGGGTTTGTCCGTGAAGTTGACTTGCCCCTGAAACAGGAATTTCAGATCACCTTCGTTCAGGTACAGTCATTCATCAGCACGCTGCTGATCATGGATGGATGGATCCAGTCTTGGTCCTGCTGTGTAATAACGTATTTTGATTTGAAGAGGACCAGGTTTTTTTAGGGTGTTTTTTTATTGTTTTTAAACTAAAGCAGAGAATTGGTTTCTTTACAAAGAATTGTTTCATCTAAAAATCCTCAGACGGATTTAACAAAAAGGAGCGGAACTTGCTTTGTGCAAAACATAACAATTGTTAAAGCCATGTCTGTGGTTGTGTGCTGTTGGAGGCGAACAGCTCACAGGCGAGACAGGTTACGTTGCACCATCACTGTCACTACTGCTGCTAGGGTCATTACCTTGTTCACACAGATAATTGGAATAATAATCTTTACTTCCCATGGATGTGTAAATTTATCCTCAGCTTCACATGCTGTTTAAAACACTTTAATTCCAATAATTTAATACCCACAAAGCAAAGCAACACCATATGTACACTACAGACAGAATGGACCTGTTTGGACCTGAATGGACTCATTCAGGTCCAAACAGAATTTTTTTGTTGATCCAACAATTAATTTTCTACCACTTTTTCCTGTCAGCTGGGGTGAGGTCAAGTTAACTCATCAGTTATACTGTATAGCTCACTGGGTTGAGCAGGCGCCCCATATGCAGAGACTCCTTCATCATTCTTCGTTAACTGACTGATTCCATTTCCATGTTTTCCATATTCCATGTTGTAAATTGTTTTCTTGTTTTTCCTCAGTGGATGTGAGTGTCTAAGGGCAGAGGATGTTGTCATGATGCTGTGTAAAGCCCTTTGAGACAAACTGTTTGTAAAAACGGGCTATACAAATTGCCTTGCCTTGCTACAGCCCTCGCTGCAGCCGGCCCTGGTGATCAGGTGACACCACAGACTCTCTATGCATCCAAACTGTGGTTCACCAGCACTTCAACGTCAACATTTTGACTATGTTATAGAAGACTATGTGATTTTACTGAAAGCTCTTAAAAAGTTAGTGGGCTGACCTTGAGTTAAGTGAACTCTTATTCAAGTGTCGTAAAAGTTTTGATGTACCAATGAAAATGTGCTGTTGATAAGATTCAATGAGTATCCTGCTCTGAAACAGAAGGACATAGAGCAGACCACAGTCCACTACAGTGGAAATCCAGGTTACGTGGTTGGACTGCCTCTAGTGTCTGGAAGAAGAGTAGCAGAATATCCTTTACTTACCCCACTGTGATTAACAGTGTGAATAAATAATGTGACACAACAGTACCAGGATTTGGTCTTAACAGTCATCTTCAATGGGATTGTCAGAAGCGTTGACCTCAGGGACACAGTTTCTCTTCTCCATGGTGCTGAGGACCAAGAGTGTTTGTACGGTCAATATCAGCGCTCCCCAGTCCTATTCGGTCTGGATGCTGTGTCTGGCTGCACTTTAAGGTACAACAGCCTTACACTCATCAAATCCCACCTCTGTGGACAGGTCCAGCTTTCTTGAGATCTGTCTTGTTCCCATAGACTGGAAGACACTGCCAACTGCTCCCTGGTGTCCCAGCTGCTGGTGGATATCCTGAGAGGACCAGACTCTCCCCAGTATGTGGCCTCATTTGGAAACTCTCCATTAAACAATCAACTGGACTGGGTGCAAGTCAAGAGCAACTTCAACCCTGGGGTGAGTTCTAACTGAGTCACAACAATACAACCAACATTACAATCAACATCTAATAATACACACAGCATCCTCAACATTTCAGAACTGCAAGTAGTATGTTTTTGGGTCCCTTTGTTTTTTCCGTCCCTTCCCTTCATAAACATGATATCTCAATAAGACCTTGAACTTTTTCAAATAAGGCACAAAGCAACCACAGTAACAATTGTCATTGTGATCATGTTGCAGCAATTAACGTACACAATGAGGCCACCATGTAGTGTGTGTGTGTGTGTGTGTGTGTGTGTGTGTGTGTGTGTGTCTAGGAAGCCCAGAGTTGCAGCATCCCATTGTCACGTCATCTGGAAGTATTGTGGACCAAACATGGATCCCTGGTGAACCCTCAACCTCAGATCGTGAGCATAAAAGAAGTGATACAGACCAACACAACCAACTTGGTAAGACTCACATATACTGATGAAAGAACAGAAATGTGCTCTCATCTGCTCTACTCATCACCTCTGCTTTGTCCTCTTCTCCAGCAGTGGTCTGGTAGCAGCAGCATCTTGTCAGTCAGAACATCTGTTGCCTTCATACCCGTGTCTGCTGTGGCTCTTCCTGGTTACAGAGTGACACCCACCATCAATGCCAGACTACCCTTCAACTTTTTCTTCCCTTTTGTCTGATCACTCACCTGAGTGTGCTAACGTTTAGCAGGAACACTGCTGTTTATGACATTTATGAGCAGTACTGTTTGGAATATCAGTTTATTACTGTGTATGTTGACTTATATATAAAGAAGGTTGTAAGATTATTTAACATTTCCTAATAAATCTGATTTTTTACCCAAATACAGTTCTTTTGAGTGTACATGTTCTCAGTGAGGGCTCAGTTATTTACAGGTTTAAGATAGAGGCCTCTGGCTTTACTGTCACATTCCTTATGAATCCGCTTTTAGAAGACTTTTGAAATGTTTCTACAGTTCATGTTTTAACTGTAACACTTCTGTCAACACCCAAGAGTCTACAGTCCAGTCTACAATAACAGGTTATCATGGAGTGTGTAGTCGGATAATTAAAAACAATTGGTGCAGAAAGGTACATGTTATAAATGACACTGAACAGTTAGAAGTCAATGCTGTGCTTCTTCAGGAGAGCTTCAAGTTTCTGTTTGTCTTGTTCCTGTGATGATGGAGACAGAGGAAAAAAGTCAATCAGTCAAAACTTCAACACACACAGCCCTCCCAGATCTGATACATGTCTCAGCTCTGGTGAGACACTGTAATAAGATATACTTGTTGTCCAGATTCCCCAAGGTGATGTAAGTAACATCATGTATGTTCATCATGTACATCATGTTGTTTGATCATCTTAATATTGATGATTGTATAGCAGAACCAACTGCCAGGCCAACAAGTAAACTCTCAGTACAGTTAAAGGTACTACGAGGAGTTTTGGAACGCATAAGTGTTTTCACACTACATTTCCCATGAGCCTCCGCGCGCACGGTCGCAAACTGGTCGCAAATGAGCCCGAGCGATACGACACTGAAATGAGCGAGCTAGCCAGAGCGAGCCGTGGGAGTTTTGAAGACCGAACCATAGAGCTTTGACCGAACGATGGCCACCGACGAGGTCATTACACAGACAGGTTTTACTATTAGTAACGTTTTGACAATCTATAATGCGCGTAGTCGGTTGCCGTAAATCGCTCTGTCTTCCGGCGGAAATGCTGGGTGAGTCGATCACTAAATAATAATATCAAAATAAAACGATAAATGTATCGAAAATGGACACATAAACAAGTGTGGCTAATGTAGATTCATCCACATCAATGAGACTCTTTTATAACCAAAAGCAAACTCCTCGGGGTGTGAAAACTGAGTAAGTTTGCCCAACACCATACTAAATTGCAACCCTCAGATCACTTTGACCAAATTTGAATTCTGTAGTGAAATGTTTGGGTGTAACTTCTACAGTACCAAGCATGTGTAAAATGTCATCTTTAGGATGTGAAGTCAGCCCAGGTCTATGGCCCTGGTGACACTGTGAACATGATATTAAACAGTGACTCACCAGTTTATCGCTGCGCTCCTGGAGCTCTGTGACTCTTTGAACCAGGTGGTCATAGCTCTCCTTCAGCTTGTGAATCCTCTGCTCTGCTCGTGTCTTCACTGACACCAAGATACCTGCAACACATTCAAATACTCTTGGTGTGACTGATACACTTCTGTCCTCTATCAATCTGCATCTCATTGTTCAGATGCTCCAGTCTGGACCAAAATGCTGGAATTGTTTCTTGTTGATGAAGTCACCTCATATATTTCTGTTTGAATCCAAAATTGTCAGCACAAAGACTAAGCTTGTGCCATCCAGATAGATGTTGGTTGCAGGCTGATGTTAGCTATTGAATATACAGTAGAATCCTGTTCTCTCATATTTGTATAACAAACGGACTGAGCTCAGAGCAGGGTGAGGAAGCTTTCTTTGATCAAGCGTGCCAGGTCTCAGGTGACGACATGGATAAACAACCACTGGAAAAACGCTCTGGTGGTGCCGAATAGCAGCAAATGAAAAACTCCAAACTCATGACTCATGATGATGGTTTGGTCCAACCAACCATGCTGTCCCTGCAGTCACACAGCAGCTGTAGAGTTGTATGTCTGCAGGGGGAGTTTGGTTCTCTGTAAGTAGTAAACTGCAACGAAACAAATGAGCATGCTGCATTTTGTTTAGTCCTGTTACCACGCAGACATCCTGATCCACGGATGTACCGCTATTCGCCACATGTCTTTTTACTCTTCAGTCAGACCAACAGGGATCCGTCTGACACTAATTTGCACCATAACTCACTGAATTTCTAACCGATTTCAAGCCGTTTTTGTTAGAAATGCCAGATTTAAAACTATTATGTGAGTTCACTTGGTTGTATTAAAAAGGGAAGCTATAAAAGGGTTAAATGTATCCGAACAATATGATTATAAAGCTGATTATACTTTAATCATCCTGATTGGAGTTGTGTCTGATGTGTGTAAAAAAGGTTTTTATGTATATGTAGCCAGGGTTCTCCTGTTTAATTTAATGTGCAGCATGAATATGTTGTCATGATTAGTGCGCTGTTGTCTAGACTAGTCTTGAATTCTTAATTGACTGGATGTTCCAGGTTTGATTTCTGGGTGCTCCCTGAATTTGTTTCAGTGGCGTATTATTGCTTTAAATTTGATGTTCACTGAGGGAGAGAAAGGCAGACAGCACAACAAAAACTACAGATTTTTTTTCGTATTACCCACCCACTGAAACTTTCCTTTTTATTGTTCAACAATGAAATTGTTTTTTCACCCCTGCAGTCACCCAATTGTGTTGTGGGCTGGTCTGGGCCAAAAATGCCAGGGCTGATTTTTTACCCCAGTCCACCCCTGAGTGGTCTGAGTGACTATAAAAGAAAAAGGGTAAAGGCGATATAGTGTTACATTTTACTAATAACAGGGTTTTCCTGCCTGTCTAAGGTAAAGGTGGACCACCTGGGTGATTTTGGCCCCTGCCTTGATGAAAAAGTGTGTGTGCATGGGGGGCGTTCAGATGTATCATCTTTTGTGCACACAAACCCATTACTTTCAATAGACTATAAAGGCACGTCATGCGCGATCACAACCAAACAGGACGCCGTAGCGGCACTCGTTTTTTTTTGCATGTCTGTGGCGCACAGCTCCACAGACTTGCTTCTCCCGCAGGTGTTGTGTCAGAGCCCGATTCTCCCTCGGTGTCTCTCCTACTGTTTCCCATGGAACTCTGCCCCATTTGAAAGGAGAAGGAAGCCAGTATGTGGAAATACGTTGCCTCTGAGATGTGGAATGTTATAGAAGAGAAACACACATTTCAGGCCCGCTCACTTGTATCATCAGAACAGAATTTGGGCTTTTGCCTTTTTTTATTTTTTCCATGTGTTGAGCATTGGGGGTGCATCAGCTCGGTCAGGACTTTGAAGCAGGTGCATGCCCAAAAAAGTTTGGGAACCACTGTAGAAGATCCTGATCCCCCACAGCCCTGTAAACTACACCGATCAGGCCTTACATTCTGACCCCTGACAGGTGAAGTGAATAACACTGAATAACACTTCATCATGGCCCCTGTTAGTGGGTGAGATATATTAGGCAGCAAGTGATCATTTTGTCCTCAAAGTTGATGGGCGGGTCGGTCCAACGCATGACGAAATGATGTACAGCACTCAGACCAGAGGATATGGCACATTTGACGAGGCTATAAATTAGCATTGAGTTGTTGCTATGCTACCGAGTAAAAACTGAGCTCAATTTCATCGCTATATTTTCATCATGGCTGATATTGGGATGGGATCCACAAAGAGAATCCTCCTGCTTTTGTCCACAGGGGTCACCAAAATCAACACAAAATGAAAGTTCTTTGTAGGGGCTTTAAGTCACAGTAAATCCCACTGAGATGAAACAACTGCAACATATTACATATACACAGAGTGATTATGTTACTGACCATTGATGATTCTGGCTACCCTCCACAGTCGCAGCAGGATGAGGAGACCCATACCATCGAAGGCGTCCTCATGGAAGATGAATACGATGTCCAGAATGAAAGACACCACCACCACCAAACCATCAAACACCTCAAACTTATGGTAGAAGAACTCCAGGCGGTATGCAAAGAGCTTACCAGCCAGCTCCACCATGAAGAAGGTAAGGAGGGCCAGGCTCAGGTAATGAAACACCTGCAACACCAAACATGGCCCAGTCACATGACCTATAGGACTCAGTCACATGACCTTAGGACTTAATTACGTCAAAAGAGACTCACCTCAGGAGCAATATGTCCATGCTCCAACTCAATCACAGCCAGGTCAATAAGCAACTCTGCCAGAACAAAGATGGCGTCAAGGATCACTAGACAAACAACCAACACCTGGAAGGAGAAGATGCTTCACTTCATCAAACTTCATCCACCAGAGTCACTTCACACTTCTACAACAGTTTTCAGGCACCTGCATGTTTTCATACTTTTATTCCACTACAATTAATAGTACTTTCATAAAATGCTTGTATGTTGATATTTTTCAGCAGTTCCAGCACAGTTGTCCTGTGGTCCAATACTGTGAAAGTCTTAAAGCCTCAGTCCACAGAGAAATACACACAGTCTGTATTCAGAAACTGAGCCTTAAAGCAACACAATGTAAGATTTAGCACTCAGGTTGAGAATGGCATCTGTCTGCTACCTGTGTTGTAAATACTGTATGCTATATGAGCATCCCCAGAGAAGCACAGTAGCCTACGTGAATTTGTTGACGATGCCAGTGCTGGTGCCAAGCAAAGAGGGTTTTGTGTGTCACGGGAGCTCTGGAGGGGAGGCTAGCTGGCTGTGCGGCCCAGCACAGGACTCTCGTGTGTGAGTCAGAGGAGCAGTGAGACTGGGCTTGAGCATGAGCAAACTCCAACTCCCCCTGTAACTCTGACTAGGGGAGTGAGATTCTGTTGGGGAGTTGGAAAATTCTAAAACACCGGTCTGACATTTATCAGAGTTCAGTTTGTATTCAGTCACTTTCTTTTTCTTCTTCACCTCCTCCAACAAAAACCTCTTTGCTTTCCTCTGACACTAGATTCGTGAACAAATTTGTGTACTGTGCTTCTCCAGTGATGCTTGTAAAACAGGCCGCACTCTTCACTTTCACAGTAGATGATGAGGCGAAGGGAGGGGCACTGTGTCCCTACCTGGCCCAGGAAAGTTGCAGAGTGCAGCTGCAGCCAGCACAACCCCGCTCAGACTGCAGCGGCGGCACGATTCCTCCTATTAACCGTTTTTCTACCTTGTAAATGAGTTTAGTAGCTAGGGCTGCCCCCAAATAGTCGACCAAGCCTTAGTCAAACAAGTCATTAGTCGACCAAAATTTCATTGGTCGATTTGTCGCAGAAAAAAATGAATAAACATTTGGAGGCGTGCCTTGTCAAAATTAAGTCAAAATATATGTGACTGGTGGCTGGCCAGTATATGAAAGGCTAGAGGGCTTTTAATTTGAAGGGCCAGATACAGGAAGTCATGACACTCACTTACTGTCAGTTTTTTTTTTGTTGTTTTTTTTTTTTACACATCGGGTCCCTTCGCTAACAATAAATAGCCAGCCATGTCGGGAAAGACGTCTAAAATATGGAATCATTTTTGAAAATACCGTAAAACCGTAAAAGGCCCGACCGTTGTTTTTACTTCAACCGCCAAACTGATCCGGCTTGTGTTAGAGACAGGCGTTTATTTAATTTTGAACAAATCTTACGCTCAGCAAAGATGGAGAATCCTCTCAAATCACTCTGCTCTTACTGTTTGAAAGAGTAAGAATAGAAGGAAAGCAGCAGATCTGGAGCTGGCATTCATTCACAAGTTAAATCTGCACCGATTAAACTTCTTCTAGATAAATGCCTGCTCCGGCTATAGACTGGAAACCGGCTCCCGAGTTCCCAACGGACCGGACCCAACAAAACCACCGGACGCGCCAGGTTTGGGTGGAAAACATTCACAAATAACGCGCCAACACCTGCGGGTTGGACTGGGTGGGGCTTTCATTTTCAGGTGCTCCCTTGAGAACTCGAATGAAGCATCTATTATATTTACTTTTGGAATGACAGCCCATACTTTTCTTTTAAGTGTTTTCGATTGATGTAGAGCTGTCTATCGTTATTTACATTTTAAAAAGAAAAGAAAATATTTTTTAATTTAGTTTTCAAGGCTGTATTTTATTTTTGTTTTGTTACAATTACGTTACATCAAGTTCATAAGCTGTGTGATGTGTTTAAATAAATAATCAGAATTTCCCGACAGTGTCCTTGCTGATTTTTCTGACACATTCAGAATTAGAATCTGTGTATATATATATATATATATATATATATATATATATATATATATATATACATATATACATATATATGATATATATACATATATATGATGTCACATATATATGATGTCACAACAAGGCAGTCACTGCTCTCAGTCACGGCCCACCCATTTGGAGCTATCATTCAACCATTCTGAGATTTGGATTAACTGAGCGCTTTGCCTGAAATCGGCTATATCATCTCCTCACTGATCTGTTGTTACCAGATCTCCTCTAAGAAGCCTGAGAGAGGAGGTGCAAAAAAACTACAGAGATGAGTTTTGGTTTTTAAAGCCACAGATATATCTTCTTATGGATCAACACTTCAAATAAAATAAAGATGTTTAAATAATTCAGTTGGACTTTGAAGACTCAGCCTGTAAGTCATTCAAAATGCTTGAAAAACACATGCAGTCCACTGCACTTTGTCCTATAGTGATAAGATTTGGATTAATCATGCTGCTCTATATAAAAATATCTGTGCCACCACTGTCTTGGGTTTCCTGCTTCTTGATGTTTTTGTTTGTAAACACACTGTCTTTGGCTTCTAGACTATTGGTTGGACATAGCCAGGAAGCTGAAGGCTTCACAGTAATAGTCATGTATTATTCTTGGATGGATAGAAAGATGGATGGATGGATGGATGGATGACTCTACCACAAGGTGTATGAGGAGCTGAGATACCACACCTGGAAGCGCTCGGAGCTGTAGAGCCTCTTCAGTGAGTCTCTAAATGTCAGGGTTGTGGGAAACTGTCCTGTAGCTTGACTCAGCTCTTCACTGGCCACATGCAGCTCCTCCTCCTCCAGCTCAATATGTTGCACATCACCCACTGTGGTGAAATACCTCAGGTATCGAGCCATGACAGCAGGCTATATGAAGAGGACCACGTCCAACCTCAGCTCACCTACAATAAAGATTTCAGGTGACAACATGTCAAAAGCTTTACAGGAAGATTACAGAGCTTCTGCAGTTTAATGGATCTCTGTTTTAATAAAACTCTGGGTGGCTGTGATGCTTGGTAATAATGAACACTTCCAGCCTAATTTGGCTCCTTGCCTGCCCATGTTTCATTGCATCTGTGCACATTTCTCCATATGTTAGACAATCTGAGTTCACTTCTCCATTATTAGGCTTTGCGACACGTTATTAAGAAATCAGACCATCTGAGTGTGGGCTCAGAGGAAAGCTGCAGACGTCCCTCTCAATGATGCACTACCCACAATTCAACAGGAAGAAGTCATGAGACTGTTTACAAAGTAAGTGGAAGATAACCACCAATATCATCTCGGCTGCCCCATACCCCCAGGAACTGTCTTGGTTTATCCGTAAACATGAGGAGTACTGTGGTTAGAAATGTGCACTGACACAAAATTGATATGAATCCATTATAACTCCTGTCAGCTGACAACACTGTGCTCTATTGACATACACACCATTCAACGGAAATCTGAGACACAGACTGCCGCCCTGGACTCCACTCATCCAGCTGACTGATGATCTGCTGCACCTCTCTTTAAATATAATCACACAATAGTCACTACTGCACAGGTATAACAGCTGAGACTGTATTCCTCCATGAAGAGCTGGACCAAGACTTAAGTTATAAACAAATGTAATGAAAAAAAGTGTAAATCAAAAAACAAAAAACTTGAGTTCTGTTGGAAAGTGAATTACAGGTAAATGACCTGCAGCTCTCGTGAAGCAGAGAAAGTTCAACTCGTCCCTACCGCAGTTCCACAGCCAGCAGTCAGTGAGTGTTCTCTGTGTTAGCAGTTAGCCTGTGTGCTGGTCCACAGCTGAGACAGCACTCTCACTCGTGATGTCTACGTCTGTCCGGGCTGTTTCTGCCAGACAAGCGTTTCCCGCTGAGCACGGTGGGACTAAGCGCGGCCGGAACACTTAGTTCTCCGAGGCTGTTGCTCAAGGTGAGAGTGTCTCAGGCTGCCTGTGCTGTTCTTCTGCTCTATTTCTCAAACCAAACTTCTGAACTTAGTTTACTTCAGTCATATAACGCCGCCCACCCCCGTTCAGACCAGCCCCCGTCCTGTCCGGTCCACACCGCGTTTACAGCTGGATGACCTCACTGAGGAGGAGATCGTAAGGGGGGGGGGGGTTCCGAGTTTGTGAAATACGAGCCACTTTAAACTAATACTGGGCAATAAGCTTTCTGTTGTGATTACAGACGGTGGAGTGTGCTCATGGTTAAGCTACAGAGGTGTTCTTAGATCACTGAATCTCTGAATCCACAGCAGATTTATTTTCTCAGCCACAGCAGACGCTGACAGGTGACACCATCTGAGGATGGTGATCTCACTTCACACACCTCCACCTGTAGACACTAAAAGGCGTCATACAACATTTTGGAGTATGTTCTTACCTGGAAACACTTGGATGTGTGAAATAAGTGTCTTTGAGAACTTTACATGTGTACCTACTAGACCAGGATAGTCAGATATCTGCACAGAGAGCTAATGCTTTTACTTTTGGATCTGAGTATATGACCCTAAGGTAACAAGTCAAGAAGCACATTAGAACCACACACACAGATGACATCCAGGATCTGTACAGTGGGGAGAGAGGGAATCAGCATGTCAACCTGAAGCACCGAGTTTCCATTGGTCCTTTCACTCAGCACTGATATTCAGCCATCAACCAACAAGTGCAGAGCTCTTGACCAACCAGTGAGGCCACCCAGAGCCTCAACAGGATGGGACACCTCACAGATCAAATTAAACCCCTGCTCGCAACTCCGTCACCACAGACCGGGTCCAACGCGAGCTGAGGAGACTCTGTCCCAGGAAGGCAGCTGGTCCAGACAGGTTGTGCCCCAGACTGCTGAAGGCCTATTCTGCAGAGCTGACTGGTCCCCTACAGCATATCTACAACATGAGTCTGCATCTGGGGAGGCAAGGCAAGGCACAGCAATTTTATTTGCATAGCCCATTTTTACAGTTTGTCTCAAAGCACTTTACACAGCATCATGACAACATCCTCTGCCCTTAGACCCTCACATCGACTGAGGAAAAACTCCCAAGAAAACCCTTTAACAGGGAAAAATGGAGAAACCTCAGGGTGAGCAAGAGAGGAGGGATCCCTCACCCAACTCTGTGGAAAACATCTTGAATCATCCCGGTGCTGAGAAAAGGATGACCCAGCAGTCTCAATGACTTCAGACTGGTTGCCCCCACCTCATCTAATGAAGACACTGGAGCGGCTGATTCTGCACATCATTACACCTCAGGTGCAGCAGGCCCAGGACCCACTTCAGTTTGGCTACCAGAGGAATGTGGGAGTTGAGGACACTGTGCTATATCTCCAGCACCGTGCCCTCACGCGCCTTGACATGGAGAGTGGCACTGTGAGTTCTTTTTATATGTTTCTCCAGTGCCTTCAACACCATACTGCCTCTCCACCTGAAGGACAAACTCACCACTATGCAGGATGACCCACCCCTTGTGACCCGGATCACAGACTACCTCACTGGCAGACCACAGTTTGTCAGGTTGGGGTCTATAACATCAGACACAGTGACCAGCAGCACGGGGGCACCTCAGGGGACTGTACTGCCCCCCCTCCTCTTTACAATCTATACAGCAGACTTCATGTACAACACCGAACTATGTCACATACAAAAGTTCTCTGATGACACTGCCATCGTTGGGTGTATCGTTCACCTGAACTTCCTGCAGCTCAACACCTCCAAGACACAGGAGATGGTACCATGGATCTATTATAAGAACTGGATACGGCACCGCCCCTCAGCCGACACGCCGATTTTTCCCAGTGGCCACTCGTGGTATTGCAACAAAAAATCCACATGGGCCCAAAAAGCATTTTTCCCATAGAGCGCAATAGGAAAAGAGACGGCTGTCAAACTGTTCACAGGACACCTCCAGCTGTAACCACCGTTAATTACTGATCTTTCTATTGAATATTTTTAAGTCATGGACTTTCATCCATCAAAAAGTTTCCAAAAGGCCAGAAAAGCCCCAGAAAAGTCTCTTTTCCCATGGTGACGTCACAGCTGTGCGCGGACACTCCCAAAGCGCGGTCGTGTTGTGTCTCGGGAACGAGGATGGCTGAAACTTAACGAGGACTCTGTTCGGCACAAAACTCAGTCAGAAGGTGAAAAAACGACTCAAAGGTGAGTTTTCATTTGGACACATGGAGTTAATTTAACTTTCTGATGTTTAATGTCTGTTGTCAGTCTCTTGTCAGCTCGTATTCTTAAACGTAACGTTTTCATTGATAAGATCGCATCGTAATAACTGGATTTACTAATGTGACACCGGCCGGTTTTACACGACTGGTCCTGTTAAACTCACATTTTTCAACAACTTTAACTTGGTAAGTCATTCATGCTGTGTGTTTATGTGTGTGTTAGCAGTGTCTCATCGCGGCTGATGTTCAACACCTGTTCCTCGGTTCACAACGTCCACGTTAATTTATTTTACGACTTAATATTCCTCGGTGGTAAAATGTAAACTGAGACTTGGCCTCCATGGGTCGGTGTTTGTGGCCTGAGATGGTGCAGCTAACGCTAAATGTTCACTTACATTCATTATTAAATTGTTTGAAAAACATTCTTGTGACTTTTTTCCCCCCAAAATCCAATATCTGCAGCAGTGTCTGGGGCATTCATGTATGTACTGAAATACCTGGTTATGTAGCAGCTGCACCAGACAAACTTGTTATGACCTTTGTTATCAGTGCAGAGCAGAACCCTGTGGTGAAACAAATCTCTGGGGGGGGGGGATCTTTATCAGTTCTTGAATATTATCTTTCTTTTACCGTTATATGCACAACCAAGTATTTTTCTTGACACAGAATGTGGCATAGATTATATTTACATCCATGTGCAATTTGCCGCTGTGCCACTTATAGTATTTCTTTCTCATACCTCTGACAATTGTGTAATTTTTATTCATGTCTACAAAGGTTTATAGTTAGGAAACACATTTTTTTAAATTAGTATATTTTGATATCTTTATTGTCCATCTTGATTAGACAAAATCAAAAGACTACCAACAGTACAAATTCTAGCTGTATTAGCCTCAGATTTAGCTCTGGGCAGTATTATAATACAATATGGAATCAACACAGACAGCAAAATGTGAAACTGAAATTTTATTTTATTCATGTTGGACAGAAAGAGTATGCTCTTCAGTCTGAGGTTCAGCAGACATCTGTCACGGGTGCAATGAAGATCTTCTGCAGATGGACTGAGACTGGACCTCCTCCAGACCAGCAGGATCTCACCGACTACACTGTAAACAAAGATCAGACCTCTCATCTTCAGGTTCAGAGCAGGAGGACATTAGTCTCAGTCTGTTCCAGGTCTTCAGTCAGGTTATGGTAAATTGGTTTTACATAAACCTGTGCCAAGTCCTGGGTTTCTCTCCCAATGCAAAGATTCTACAGCAGAGATAGTTGTCTCTGCCACAGCAGTACAGATTGGGCTTCAACATACTGAGCATCACATCTATATGACAAACCTGATCCCAGCTATTTAGGTGTATGCCCCCTGCAGGTCAGCTGCTCTACATGCTCCTGCAGAGAAACAGACCAGTCAGTCAAGCCAGAACCAAACCACTGACTGGACCTTCAAGTCAGCTGAGCTCAGAGGTTAGAGGTCACCATGGTGTTGTCAGCATGATGTGTTATATATTCACTCATCACAGCAGGTAGAATGAATAAAATAGATACGTTTCAGTCAGACTCACCTTAACCTGCACAGTACCACAGTGAGCAGCCTCAGGGCTCCACCTACAACAAACCACGATAGTTTAGTTAAGACATTCCCACGGCCACAGGTGTGTTCAGAGTCAAAAGGAAATAACTGACAACTCATTCTGCTCATTCCTCACTTTGACACAAGGTCAGCTGAGGTTACCAAAGTTTGTCATGAAAACCCACAAGTTGGTGAGATACTGCCTGTGAAAACATGGTACTTTAACCACCAAACTTTACAAAAAACCAAAAATTTCAACTGCTCCTGTACAAGTGCAGTGCCCTCACGGTGCTGCCCAGGGTTAGTTTGTGGATGTGCAGCCCTGCACTAGGCCCACCCTGCCGCACATTCAGGATGGGCCACTCTCATTGGGCCACGCTCTGAAGTGTCAACATCAACAGACTCTAAAACAGAACCTGCTGAGCTGGCAGCAAGAACAGAGACTTCCTCTACCAGCACTGTAACACTGAGCCAGATATGTTGCCTGGTCAGCTGACTGAGCACTGGACACACCCACACATGACTTCATGGTTTTCTATTAACTTCAGTTATGCATGTACCTGTTGCCTCAGCAGGATAGCAGCTCTGTCCATGACTGTCGCCCAGCCAGTGTTAGTTCAGTGAATGCAGCATCTAAGGGAATGAATGTCAAATTATTGCAAAGTGAGGTGGTCTACAAGAGGTTGATTCAACTATGTTTTTCTGGGAGCCAGAGACCCCAAAATCAAATGGTCCAGGGGGCGAATCAGCTGTGTAGCATATGTAAGCTATATCACAGCTTTTAAGAAATGAAGTCGAATAGAGTGCAAACAGTTCAAAATTAAGTATAGCTGACATGAATGTAACTGAATGGCACACAACTAAGCTTGGTATCATTAAGCACAATTCAACAAATCACTATAATGGACAGATTTTGCAATGATGGCAAAATGACTTGCAGGATTTATCTAGGACTATTTTTACTGTGCAGCTGTTACAGTAGCCTGCACATTTCCCTCATTTATCCATGTTTGCATGTTTCATGGGGCCCTATGATTGAGTTGAATATCGCAGAATTTGACATAATTTGACTGAAATGCCGTTTTCGTGGAAGAGGAACACATGTCTGGGGAAAACTGCACACAGGTAAGCAAATCTGGGTGCCATAATCCCTCCCGTTGTTTCACATGACCCCTCCCCCTTCGAAACTATGTGAAGGTGAAGCCCCACTATAGGCCATGATATTGCCGAATGTCACATTGCTCACATTGGGATTATACTGGGTCTTGCCATCAGGTATCTCAGCATGCTTAACGCAGAGAAGGTATCGCCTTCACAGCAAAAAAACTAAGAAACTCGACACTAACCCCTCAGTACAGAGCCAAGCAGTTCCCATGTGACTTGTCAGGTGAACTGTTTAGCAAATTCTGCTAACATTCTGTTGACTGGAAGTGAAGAAAATACATGCAGTGACCACCTATTGTCCAAAAGCCATGTGAAAAAACAAGGAAATTATTTTTAAACTAATATAATTTGATGGGAAACAGTTTAAAGCTCTTAAGCATTAACACATTGTTGGTACTTGAAGTATTTACAGGGCAGTGTTATGTTCATCATGCATTTAAGATAATTCCTATTTAATTTGGGTACATTTTAGTCATAAACATTAAAACACACTTAGTAAAAGTGTAGTAGTAAAATAGGAGTAAAAGGTAAAAATGGAATTTCCACAAATTTAAAAAAACAGGGAAAAAACGGAATTCGGTAAAAAAAAAAAAACGACTATACTGCTTAAGGGCTGCAGCTATCGATTATTTTTGTAATCGATTATCTTATCGATTAATTGAGTAATCTAATAGGGTGTTTTGCCTTATTAAATTGCTATATTAAGTATTCCTCCACCTGCCTGCGTGGAGGAATACCGAAACAGCTGATAGATGAATTGATCCAGCGTGTCGCGGAGCCTGCCTGCGCGGAGGAATACTGAGTGAGTTGGTTAGTTCCAGATAAACTAACTTTGTTCCGACCAGCTGATGCATTGTAAATTTACACTTTATATCATACTCTTAAACCGGTGTATTATTTTGAGACGGGACTTCTCGTAGGCAGCAAAAATGCACTGATTAACAACCCCCCCCTCCCCCGTTCACAACCATTCACTGGCTGTGTCTGGCATCACTGTAATCACTGTACGTTCTCACCAGTGTTCATCTCGATTAGCGAACACATTAAATGCACGTTTACATTACGTTGCCTTACATTGTGTCGGAGCTGCTCAGTGGACTTGACTGGATGCTTTCGGTTTCACTGCTGCATCACTGAGGACGAGCTGTTACGCTATGAAACTTCAGTCTCCCAGTGAACACAACTTGGAGCGGTTCTACACCTTTGATATCGTCTTTCTTTCCTTATTTTCTGTCTCTTTTTAGATCGCTCAGCTGAAGTCTTAACAATGCTGCATGTCAGTAATAAAAGTCCATGTGAAACACAAGAGGTGTATACCGTATATTGCGAGTGTATATAATTAAACAAAGCTTCGATTCAGGAAAAATGCCTCGATCATTTTATGTAATCAAATTATTCGAATAACTCCAAGTAATCGTTTCAGCCCTATACTGCTTACAGCCCTGGACCCTTACCTCACCTGCAGCTGGTTCAACCTACAGCAGTCAGACTCCTGATCAGCATCAAGGCCAGAGACCATGTCTCTGTACAGGTGGACTCATCTGTTCCCTGTGAAGACCAGATGAAGAAGGTCAACAGTGTGTTAATTTACACATTGATCAATGAGCCCAGATTCTTAACACTTCTGCGGTGTGCATTTGTAAAAAGCAGCAACAGTCGATGAATTTATTAGCATCAAGGACAAAAGACATTAGCTCTGTCCACTGCTAAATGGACCACTGATGAAGTAGGGGTGTTTGAATGATACTGACAGATATTTGGGGATTCTGATAATAATAATAATAATAATAATAATAATAATAATAATACAGTAGCCTGCACATTTTGTACAGGCTACTGTATAATAATAATAATAATACAGTAGCCTGCACATTTTGTACAGGCTACTGTATAATAATAATAATAATAATAATAATAATAATAACAACAACAATAATAACAATAACAACAACAACAGACATCCTGTTTTCCTCTGAAAATGTTTAAGTCTAATTCTTGTGGTTGTTGATCTACAGGTAGAAAAATGTCATTTTACAGACTCATTTTCTCAGGAAAAGCATCAGTTCGATTATACCATTAAGAATGAACAGACGGAACTCAGCTGTCTCCTTCAACCTTCCTCTTAATCACTGACCCTGAAGCTGTTAATCAAATTCTTACTTCAGCAAGTGTGCTGAAAATGTCTTTTGGGCTTTATTCTCCTTCCTCTAAAATTAAGTCATTCATGACTTGTATCTTTATTGAACCAGTTCACTTGAGAATGAAATTGAGCTGGTTTATCTCACCAGTTGATAAATATGCCATTCATGCATTCTTTGGGCTTGATAATTAGTGGGACTGCAGCCTGCAGACCTACATGCTGCTCTGCTTCTAAATCGGATATTTCTACAACAGACAGAAGTCTCCACCACTTAGTAAAACGCTTAAGATGGGGATTTTACACAGGTCTGTTCAGACTAATCATTCACCGCGCGTTAATGTTCTATGATTCATTAATCATAACGTGATAACGACCACGTGCGTGCCATGTCAGCTAACAATGTCTGGAGCCCGTTCCTCAGCTCCATGCACATTACAATTCATTCATCTGTTAATTACACCGGAATGTGATTGTCTTTGGTTCTGAGGTCGTCGTCGACGTTTATCAGAATGAACTGCACGTGTTGTATGAGATTAAACACTCACCACTAGCACAGGTCACATCTCACAGCCGCATCAGACACACGGAGAGAGGGAGCGGAAGTCCCGCATGGATTTATAGAGTGTGCCGCTGAGCATTGTGGGAAAGGAAGCTAGCCCTAAGATCGTCCTCTGAGCAGATGTAACACTACGGAATAACATTTCTGTTCATAATTTAGTTCAAGAAAATTTATGATAAATATTATTTTTAAAACAAACTCAGTTATGTTTCTTAATAAAATAACTAAATTAATCGGAGGGCATTATTAGAAACAGACCCTGAAAAAGCAAAATGTAGAATATGTGATAAAGCAGCAGCCAAAACAAAAATTACCCACAACTTGCTCCAAACTAATGCTCTTCTTCTTCTATTTTTTTTTTTTTCCGATTTTTATCAGGTGGACAAGTGGGGTACAGACACAAACAGAGAAGGACATACCTAGGGGGCAAAGTGTAAGAACAGACACAGAATGTTGTAAAAGCTTATGCACCAGAAATGATATCTAGGACCTTCAAGGATCACAACCTGGGTGGACAACCCGGTCAACTAGCTACTGAAAGCTGAAAGCTGCAGGGGCCAAAAAGCCTCTTTTTGGGACATGTTCATGTAAATGCAAATATTCAGGTACTACAATGGCATAAATAGTCATACAAATATAAAAATTTGGCATAGAGTATCCTGACACATAGGGGAAAGCAGGAAAACAAGATTCTGGGGCTTGCTACAACTCTATTTTAAGATATCACCCTCAACATCCCTGAAAAGACAAAAAAAGTACTGTTCACCTGATAAATTATCATGAAAATTACAGTCTTTCAGCACTTTATTGTGAATGTCTCTGCCTAACATGTATGTAGAAAACTTCCCTAATTCATAAGCTTCCATTTGAGTCCAAAATGGCCTTTCTATTAGCTACTGGAGAGCTACAGGGTGGATCCAAACAATGCAACCCCTATTGTGAATAAAGAGCCAGTTATACTGGCATGATCAGACTCCATTATGAACGTTGAAGCACTGTACAGAAACATAGAACATGAGCAAGGTTTGACAGCTCTTCAACATTGCTTGAGTGAACGCCCAGAGATGGATGATCCCCCAACAGAGTTCATTTTAAGATTAACAGAGTGGACAGAGTGAACAATTCCATATTTATTTTCCAAGACAAACTATTCAAACAATCTCAAGGCTGTGCTATGGGTGCTTGTTTTAGCCCTGGTTATGCTGGTCTCTTTATGGGTAAATGGGAAGAGGTTGTTGTATTCAATACAGAGAACAATATTTTTGCTCATCATATTATATGGTGGGGAAGATATATCGATGATGTCATTTTGCTGTGGTCAGGCGATGAAAATGAATTATTACAATTCCATCAATATCTCAACAGCACTAATCTGAATATTAAATTGTCACTTGATAACAGTGGGACTGGCATTAATTTTCTAGATCTTAATATCTCTAAAACTGCAGATGGAGAGCTACATACGTCTATCTTTAGGAAATATTCAGATAGAAATACCATCCTCCATTCATACTAAATACCTGAAGAAAAATATTCCCTTTGGCCAGTTCCAGATGCATTTGTTACCAGACCTCAGACTATGTAGAGAAAAGTGAGGAGATGGAAGCTAGCTTTCTAGATAGGGGCTACAAAAGAGGGATAGTCAAACAGGCAAATAACAAAGCCAGAGCCCTTAATAGGGACTTAATATGTCTCAGTCATTTACCAGCTGCACATCTTAATAACTGGCTCAAATCAGAACTTAAGTTGTATTACAGATGTGGCCACTGCCCTCACTGTAGTAGTACTGTTAAATCTAAAAGCTTTGAAGTCGGAAATAAAACATATCTCATTTGTCACTTCATGAATTGTAAAACTACTTATGTGACTAACAAACTTGAGTGTCCTGTTTGCTAAACTTTAAGATAGACTTGCAGAACATAAGTATGCGATCAGGATAGGTCACCAGGACTACTCTATGGCTAAACAATTTAAAGAGCATCATGGCAATGACCCCTCCTCCCTGTTGGCTATAGGTATTGATCATATTCCTGAGGCAGATAGAAGAGGGGACAGCCAGAAACGTCTCAATTAGGAGGCCAGTCTCACTCAGGCCTGCTGTTGAGACACATAGCCTATACTGTGTAAGATACAGACAATACTAATGATCCTCTCTACAACATTCAATGTATAAGCACCTATTTTGAACTCTTTGAAGCATTCAACAGTTTAACCTCACATGTGTATATATTCCCTGATGTTTTAATGAATAACATAGTAAGAAAGCAATAAAACAGAGTAAATACTGAGTTGACATACTATTTGATTCCAGATCTGGTTCTTTCTCCTGTGGAGCTTGTTCTGTACAGTTACTGTTTTTTCTCTGACAAATGCATAGATCCAGTCTCTGTATGCAGATTACATCAACTCTGATTTGACTCTGGCATCTGATCTCCAGTAAGAGCAGTGTTCTTTTTCAGAAGGAAGTGGTTAATTTGGAAGATCTTCCGTGATGCTACCTCGGTGTCCACAGGGTGGCAGTGCAGTTTTAGAAATGGATGGAGGAGGATGATGGGCTCTGGTGTAAACATGTGAGCGGCAGTCAGCTTTTAGGTGAATAAACTTCTCTCTTAATGATAAAGAGAGAAAGAGAGGGAATGATGGCAAGCATAAAGAGTTGTCATATATGACAGGAAAAATGAAGAGGCATGGAGACAGAACAATTTACAGGTATGTGGGGACACAAAGACAAAGAGAGACAGACAGGGAGCAAAGGCACAGAGACACAGAGAAGCAGGCAGACACACAGAGGCAAAGGCACACAGACATAGAGAAGCAGGCAGACACACAGAGGCAAAGGCACACAGACATAGAGAAGCAGGCAGACACACAGAGGCAAAGGCACAGAGAAACATGGGGTTACAGAAACTCTTTTGTGCAAATGTCTTTAGAAAATCCAGGGAGGACAGCAGTAAGGCCACACACACAGACATGCGCATATGCATGGACACATGGACAGGCATGGAGGCAGGCAGGCAGGCAGGCACAGGCACACACACACACACACACACACACACACACACACACACACACTCACTCATTTCAAATTCATTTGTATGGCAACAAAATAAGTTTAGATCTAGATCTTAAATTATTATATTCATTTAATTTTTTAAATTCCAAAAAAAAAAAAAAAATGTATTCTTCAGACTGCAGACAGTGTGATGGCCACATGAGTGAGATGGTGAATGAAGCAAGAGTGAGCCAGTAATAATAAGGGGAATATTTTGCCAGTTATAATCACCACAAACAGGACACAATGGTTAACAATTGGTTTAAGTTAAGGTTCCACAAGTTATTATTCAACACAAATTAATATAATAAACATATAATTAAAATAATCCAAATGTGTACATTTGCACATAGACTGTACTATGTGTACTAAGGCAAACTGCCCACAGTTTAACATCCAGGGCTTTACTGGGGTTGAACCAGTGGTGTAGTCTATGTCATACGCATGTAGATGCAGTATACCCACTGAAAATGCATTAATATTTCAGTATACCCACTACAACAAAATTATGTAACTACAGTCTATGTGTTACAGGTATGAACAGTGTACCCACCTGAAAAGCAGTATACCCACTACAACAAATTAGACTGCACCACTGGGTTGAACCATCTATCACTCACAAACAGATCCAGTCCTCCACCTTTCTTTGTTCCACTTGCTCTGGTGTCTCTTTCCTTTTGTACTGCAGTCAAAGGGTGAAAATCCACACAACAGAGTGTTGTAGTTAAACCAGGTCTCACAAGACTGTACTCATGATATGCTCACTTGTTCTTCACATGTATCTCCAGTTCATTACACTTGTTTTACAGGGAATTGATATTTAAATTGAGGATTGATGGCAAAAGCCTTTAGCTTAAACCAGGCTATTGTTTTACATGGTATAACACCTGTGACCCTTCTACACACAGAATTTGTTTGTTAATTGACTAATATCTTCATTGAAAATAACCATAATTACTGTAATTTCCCAGATGGTAACATTTATTAACATTATATTAACATTTATTTTGAAAGGACACAGGAAAAGGGGAAAGCTTGAGAGGGTGAACAAGATGCAGAGCAAAGAGGTGGACTTGAACTTAGGGCTGCTGCAGCAAGGACCTCTACTTATGGGGCATCAGCACTACCAAGTGAGCTATAGAACACCTGCAATGAAATGCTTTCAATCAAGCATGTAACTGATGGAGATGCTGCTACTTGATTACTGCTGCTGCTTCAGAACTGAAGCAGACAAACTGTTGAGTGTAAATCAGTTTAGGATGCGAACACTGTCCCATTAACACTCAGACATTTGTGGATAATATCTGTAGAATATTTTTTTGGTGGTGGTGCGTTAGGTTACAGTACCACCACCTTATTTTAATTTTAATCCAGGAAAAAGTCTGAGTCTGTAGTCTGAGTATGAATGACTTGTCTTGAGCTTCAAAAGGAATTCCTGCAGAGCCTTGCTCCAGAATGACCACTGCCATCAGAGCCACTCCAGCTTCCTGGTATGCCTTCAGCATATCCCGAAAAGGAAATAGATATTGAGCATGTGCTGGTATAATAAAGATACAAATATCTTTCATTTTGTTTCATATAAGGGCTTAATTATATAGCTGTATTAACACAAAAATACATCAAATGAAAAAATGTGAGGTAAACAGTGAAAATACAATTTATAGGAATAAAAAGTAATAGTGAGAAAGTATGAAACACTGCAAGGCCACACTGTTATTTATTTCTAAAAAAAAAAAAAAAAAAAATCTAAATACATGTAGAGGCAGGAATTGCAAACAATATAAATCACAAAGTCTTGAATTCTTTCACAGCATGTGTGACTTAAATATTCTGCTGCTGCAAGGTCTCTGCACACTATTTGTGCAATTAAAAAAAGTCTGCAGCCTGGGGCCGGAACAACGTCATGACAACAAGGCGACATGCCATTGGCTGTTGGAACACTGAACAACGTGACGCTGAGCACTAGTCAAATTTAAATTTGGAAAGCACGGTTCCTGTGGAAAGCAGCTCCTGTTTAGTTTGGTGGAAGGACATTGTTCGGCAGCGAATATCGAGACTGGAGGACGGATGAAGCTGCAAGGCAAGTGTATCGAACTCAAGCTGAGCAGCATTAGCTTGGTAATAATTTACCACTATGGCTTTACTCAGTCAGTAAAAGGCACTGAAGGCAACTGAAATGTGACAAAAGCAGGGCTGGTGTCGGCGTTTCCTGTCAGAGTAAGCTGCATCCCCGCTAGCTGTTCCGGATGCTAGCAGGTGCTAGTGGCGGATGCTATTCGCCACCGCTAACACCCGCTAGCTTAACGCTAACTTCCACTAGCGGTGGCAGCTCACCATGACGGTTCTACTCGTCGCAGCATGGTCTTGGAGGCTCCCATAGCCGGCGACGGCCGTGTATCGGCCGTCGCCGGCTATGGGAGCTCCATCCCCCTGCACCAACCAACCAACCATCACCTCCATCGCCTCCTTTCTCCTGCTGTTAAACAGGTCTGCACTCCCTGCTCACGACCCAGTCTGCCGTCCAGTTGTCCCATTAAGATGGCCTTCCCTCCCTGCCCACCAGGAGCTGCCTTCATCATTTTTCGTTAACTGACTGATTCCATTTCCATGTTTTCCATATTCCATGTTGTAAATTGTCTTCTTGTCTGTATACAACATCTATTGCGCCTCTGCCCGTCCTGGGTGAGGGATCCCTCCTCTGCTGCTCATCCCTGAGGTTTCTCCATTTTTCCCTGTTAAAGGGTTTTCTTGGGAGTTTTTCCTCAGTCGATGTGAGGGTCTAAGGGCAGAGGATGTTGTCATAATGCTGTGTAAAGCCCTTTGAGACATACTGTTTGTAAAACCGGGCTATACAAATAAAATTGCCTTGCCTTGCCTTGTTCTTCTTAAGCTAAGTCTCATTCAAACACAACAATTCACTTAATCCCCTTTCCTACTGGCCAAAAAAACTGTTTAAACCATTTAAAATTAAAATAATTTTGGTGTAATTATAATGGTGGGTGTAGTTTCAGTTAAAAGTCCGTTAAATATTCAGGAAATCTATGTAAAATTACACATAAAAACTACCGTATTTTCCGGACTATAAGGCGCACCTGAATATAAGCCGCACCAGCTAAATTTGGGGGAAACTACAGATTGTTCCATATATAAGCCGCACCCGACCATAAGCCGCAGGTGTTTTAATGTTGAATTACCGTATATAAGGGTTCCTGCTACCACGGAGGGGATTGTCGGGACAGAGATGACTGTTTGGGAACGCAAAGCGTCCCATTTATTAACATTTGAGAAACACAATAAATCTTTCAATCAATCAATCAAACTTTCACATCTTTGACAGACGAACAGCATTCGTGCAGTACACAAATAATACAGCAGTGCGCTCCCAGCGCACTGTTGTATTATACAGCGCAGTAGTGGTGCAGTATAACAAAAAACAAAGCTTACAGCGCTTGACGAGGCAATAACAATAACGTTTAAATTTAATTCGAACCCTCTTGTTCTGTCTCTCAAACTGCATTTGGCCTCACTTGGTTTGTTTTACTCTCTTTACCTGGCGCAAACTGTTTGTCTCGCTCTTGCGCTTCCTTGATAGTGGACTCGAGTCGCACTTAAGTCGCACACACAGAGCATTCAGACTTGACTTGGACTCGTGCTCAAAAGACTTCAGACTCGACTCGGACTCGTGTTTTGGGACTCATGAACAATCATTATGTTTTCTCTTTTCTGGCGTATTAACATTGGGGAAACTCTGAAACGTCTGACGAGCTTAATGTCATTCCTTCCTTTTTGACATGGTAACCATGGTAACCATATACCTCGGGTGCGCACCTTGTGGCCTCACAAACTAGTAACTCAGATGACACTATGGCGACCGACACACCTGCAGCTGCTGCTGTACCCTTTGTAATTACGTTTGGTTTTATAAACTTCAAACAGGGCGGCACCAACAAAAGAAGCGATGACCGCAAAGTCTGCAACACCAAGATAAAGGACGCTGGATCAACCACATCAAATCTTATCAGGCACCTGAAAACTCACCTGGATAGGTCAGTCACATTAGCACATATGGACGGTTAGCAAAGATGTTCAGCTCAGCTACCAGCTTTCTAACTGAATATTTTAATAGATGAGTGAATGTTAGTTTACTTGTCAAACGTGTTTGCATGGAGTGGCGTTAACATTCATTAAAAAAAAAAAAAAAGTTGGGTAACGTTATTCATCTACGTTCCGCTGCCACCATCTACTGGCGAACGTTAAACGTAGAAAAATACACAGTTACACTGTCGGTTTACAGGCAGGTTAATGTTACAGGTTCATTGTTGACCATGTAACGTTAATGTTACAGGTTTACCAGGTTACCATTACACTGGGTTTGAGTGAGAGGATAGAGGAATGTTTTAATTTATAGTAGACTTAAAAGATGTCATTGGAGACCCAGTGTAATGAAACGATATGGTTGCAGAGTGCCCACTTTTAACCCCCCCCCCCCCACACACACACACACACACACTTTTCCACTAGCATAGTGAATGTTGAAATTTTACCTGCCACTGAATAGATTACCATTGTTATTGTTATTGTCATTGTGTCTTCATATTGCATTGCAATAGCCTGTTTAAAGCGATCATATAACAAACAACTAATCAGTACTGATACTTCATGCTGCTAATACAGTAGATAAAGGAGTGATATTAATACAGTTAATGCTTTGATAGATATAGCTGTGCAGTATTCTTAGTCGACCAAATAGCAGCAGATGATAGAAGGCTTATTACAACAAGAGACATGAGACTTTTATTTTTTACAGACTTGAGACTTGACTTGGACTCGTGACCAAAGACTTGAGACTTGACTTGGACTTGCAAAAAAACACTTGTGAACAACACTGGCAGCACCACCCAGGGACTCCAAATGTTGGACATGGAAGGGTGTGATTGGCAGGTAGGGCCTCGCTGATCTGAACTTGCTTATAGGTTCCCCATGCCTGCTTTAGAGCTTGGTTGGGCCATGGGTTTCCAGAGGCAGCAGGTGGGTACCAAGCAGCCAAAAGATGTGTAGGCTTGCAGTTGCAGGAGCAAAAACTGGGGTGTGGGAGGAGTTTGAAGAGGCTACAGAAGTTCTGGTGTACTGTTGACCTGGACTTGGGCTGTCATCAGGTGGTGAAAAGAATACTGAGACTCACTAATCCTCAATAAAATAATAAACAGGCCTAATCCTTGTTTCTCTTTTAACAGTAATGACACAAGCAGCTTGTTCACTGGTTAACAGTTCAGTTAATATCCTCCTCATGTCTGAGCAGCGAGTACTGGGCTGTGTCAGATAGAATAGAATAGAATAAAAAATACTTTATTGATGAGACGATGTAGATGTCGACATATGTGCAAAAACAAGGCAGATGGTGTTTTTTCACATTAAGATATTTATAAAATAACAGCATGTGGTGGAAATGTGTGCACATGCATACTGATGACCACCAATGATATGTATGCTTACTCCAGCCAACCTCAAGTGATCAGGTGAATATTTTTTTATGGTTTAGGTTGTTTTGCTGTTTTACTGATTTCACTGATATCAGGAGTAATTTCTGGACCCAAGTGCATAGATAGATTAGAGTTTTTTAAGCAGTGTGTCCAGTTTTCTTGTGTTCAGGTCAGACATGCTGCTGCTCCAGCAGACTGCAGCATAAAACACTGGTCAATACTGAGTGATCAAACATTAGCAGCATTTCACTGCAAGGGACCTGAGCCTCCTAAGGAGAAAGAGTCAGTTCTGGACTGGACTAGTTTTTAGGGAACCAGTCCAGTTCACCGTCCAGATGCACACCAAGTATTTAGAAGGCTCATCCAAGTAAGAATGGGCCCTATGGAGCATTTAGGGACCGGCATCATCCACTCCAACTTTTTCCTTGTAGGGGGTCTAGTGTAGAATTAGCTGCTCCAGGGTCTTGATGATGAGTAATGTGAGGAACACTGGTCTGCAGTCATTTATCTCATGACATCAGCTCTCTTACCACAAAAACACAGCAGAAGATGCCACATGAGATCCCAGATGGTGAAAGTGCCCAGGCATGTGCAAAGCTTTAGAAATCTTCTCCAGAGAATATATAGATAAACCTTAGAAGTGACAGTGGGATCATTGAACATCTACACACTTTTTGTTCATTTCTTGTCTGTTCCGAGCTACAAGTTTGTGGCACACTTTTACAGTAGCTAATGTGATGATGGTGATCACACTATCGTTACATCAATTCAGTTTAGCTCTTTCTGTGCAGAAAGCAGTCACAGCTTCACTGACAGTAAAACCGCTGTTGGCTGAAGCTCAGTGTCACCACTTAAAAGCCATTAATTACCCTAACTAATGAACCTCTTCAATTGGAGACAGCATCAGAGGCTAAAACAGCTTCAGGGTGAACTGTAAATCTCCACAGGATAGGTGATGATAATGAGTTGTTGACCTCATGCAGATGGTATTACTGTCACCATCCACTGGTCCATTTATGACCATTTGACTATCAGTGTTTCTGTGTCACCTGCTGCTGTTCCCTCTCAGGACAATATGATGTCATATCTCAGCCCTTCCCCCATCCCATGGGACCAGAACCAATCAGCCAAAGTGTTGCCCCCCACCCCCCCACCCTCCTTTGAACCTCTTAACTCTTGACCCCTCTCTCAAATGCTGGGCTGTCCTCTCACCATATTCTCTGACAACCTTTACTTACACCCTTGGTGTGTGTGTGTGTGTGTGTGTGGTGTGTCTTTGGAAACAGCTGGAGTGAACCAATCTGAGTTCAATACACAGATTTACAACAATCAGAAAAGTCGTTTATCTCCGTATCAGAAACAATATAATTCCATACTCTCATACCTGACAACACACATATACCTCAGCAATCATTGAGCTCATTGGAGCCAGTATAAACAGGAAGAAGATTGTCCACTCTGCAGTTGATCAGTTGCAAACTGGACAACATTTGATTATCCGTGTTGCTTTCACCAACAGTTGCAAAGACTCAAAAGCGAAAAAGACAGCACCCCTGGACATCTATTTCACTGGTTCAAATGGTCTCCATTGTTGCCCATCCAGATTACTATGCATTACTATGGAGTTTTCAAACTAAAATGGGGTCAGTAGTGTTTCTAAAAAGTTTTGTTTTCAGTCCTCAAAAAATCTGCTGTAGTGTGGATTAGAGGAGAGAACGTAGCAAAAGAGATAAGTTTGTGGTAGCCACAGTCAGAGGTCAAATGTCACACTCATGGCTTCTACAGCACACACAGACAAAGAGACAGAAATGGCAACTTCAACTAGCAAAAGCTCTATATCACACTTACATGGTCCACAGGGCCAGCATTACACTCACACGCACACAGAATACTAACCCAAACCATAACGCAGATAATGAACCATCACGCCATAGCCAAGGTTAAAGAAAGACAGTTATAAACAAAAGTTTCACTTTGTGTTGGGCGGTTCTTCACCTCTACGTTGTGCCTGAAAACCGTTTAACACAACTACTCATTGATTATCCCTCACGTATTCAAGTCCTGCTGTGCTACTGTCATCTTGTTACCAACTTTACTATATCCAACACAGTAGCTCACTGTCTGATCACTGTCCTGACGTGGGGTTCCCCCCCCCCCCCCCCCCCCCCCGGCAACCACTCCCATACTCCTGAAGGAGTTCCATGAAATTAAGTGTCACGGTGTCACAGGAGAGAACATGTGCAAAGTTCTCACCGCTGTCTCCATGCTCCCACTGTCCGCAGCCGAGTGTGAAGGAGGTTTCAGTGCCATGAGCCACATTCTCACAGAAGGCAGAAACAGAATGAATGTGTCCACACTGAACAATCTGCTTTTCATCTGTGCAAATGCACCAGATGTTACCTCCTTCCCGGCCCGCAGATGTGCGGAGATGTGGTTGAAGCAGGGACACCAAGTTGCTATTGATCCGCCAACCGGAAAGCAGAAAAAAGTCTGAAGTGCATCATCAGAGCAGAGTGTTTTGGTAGTCTGACGGACAGACTCTGTGTGATATCGTTACATCCATGTTATCAGAATGATTTAATTCAGCGGCATTATTTTGCATTGGACTGAGTAATTGTTTCAGAAACATCTTCTCAGAATCTAACTGAAAATTCAAAATCAAAATTCCTTTTCTATATTTAATCACCACCATCTTCACCATCATATTGTCCACTCCCACAGCGCAGGAGGAGAAGGCAGCACGGCTGCATGGAATAAAGCATCCTAAGAGAAATTACATATTTTTTTCCTGTGAAACTTTGAACACATAATCAAATGTCAGTTAAATCCTAAGTGTGGAAAAGCAGACTTTTTTAAATTGCCCGCCGGGGCTGCGCCTACGTGTTCCCACACAACACACACAACTTTTGTTTTGTTTTTATCAATTGATCTGCGGACCACTGGCATGCTGATCCATGGGGGGGGATCGGATGATGATCTGATGATCTGTTCCACCGCTAATAACTTGTGCAATATTTACCAACTTGGCTTGCTGCGTGTGGCTCAGTGGTTTCCTGGCAACAACTCTAGCATCTCGTCTAGGGCTGGTAAATTAATATTCGAATTTCGGATATTCCTCGAATATGGGAAAAAATGTACATTCGACTGTAAAAACTAATATTCGATTATTGTACAAAATATATTTTTATTGATCAAAACAGCGCGTGAGTTGACTCTCTTTGGCCGTGTGTGTCCCATGGTGCGTCCCTTACTAGCCTGTGGAGCTGCAGTCACGCGTCACAACAAGGAAGCAAGGACTGCTGCCCACCCCCCCAGCCCACTATAACTGTTAACACACCAGAGCATAGTGAATGCAGTGAGCAGAAAATGTATGAAAAACAAAGTAGCGAGCCTGAAAAACAAACCGGGGAACGGGAATCTGCTGAAGCCAGCAACTCCACCCCAGACATAGTGGTTGTTAAGCCCCATAATTTGAGAAGTACTGTGTGGCGCTTTTTTGGATTCCGGTCAGTTGGAGGTAAAGTTGTCGACAAATCCAAGGCTGTTTGCAAGTTATGCGACGCGGAGCTGGCATATCACTCTACTACCACAAATCTGAAGCTGCATTTAGTAAATGTGCACCCCGCCGAATGGAACAAAGTCAGTGAAGAAGAGACAGAGGGCCTGTTTTGCAAACAACCTAAGCTAACAACCTTTTACAGCCCGACCGCTTCTCTATCCGCTGCAAAACAAGAGGCAATCACCAAAAAGTTAACTGCATTCATTTGCAAAGACATGCGGCCAATTAGCATAGTTTCAGGAATTTGTCCACGAAATAAATCCATGCTATCAGGTCCCTGCCCGTGGAACTGTTAGCAATAGGATTGTTAAACTGTACGATGCCACCGCCAATACTGTGAAAACTACAATCAAGGACGAAGCTGTAGCGTTGACCACAGATGGATGGACTTCCCTTGCCATTGATGCGTTTGTCACGGTGACTGCACGTTATCACAGAGAAGTGGGAAATGAAGGACTTTGTGCTTAAAACAGGAGAGCTCAGAGAAAGCCATACAGCAGAGAACGTATCCAAGTGCATTATGGATGGGCTGCAGGAGTTTGGTGTGAAAATGGAATCAGTCGTTGCCGTGACAACAGATAATGCAGCCAACTACGTGAATGCAGTTGAGAGGCACATGAAGACCACGAACGTGCCGTGTTTCGCACATACTATTAACCTAGCTGTCCGCAAAGGGGTGGGGGTGAGATCTATAGAGAATAGTGTTGCCAAACTGAAACGTGCTGCTGCCTACTTCAACCATTCAACCACAGCCAGTTACCTCCTGGAAGAGAAGCAGAAACAGTTGCAAATGTAGAATAGGGACAAACTCATCAATGGCTGTGTGACCAGATGGAACAGCACTCACGACATGATTTGTCGGGCTCTGGAACAACAAGCACCAGTGGCTGCTGTCATCTTTGACAAGAAGCTGTCCAACCTTGAGCTGTCCACGAGTGAATGGAGTCAGCTGGAAAAGGTTAGCTATAAAAATTAAATTATTTAATTAATTTGTATGTAATTACTAAATATATGCCTACGATTAAAGTTTAGGGCAAAGGCAACTAGGCCTATACTCTTCTTCATAAAGATTTTTTTATTCATTTGCACTGCAGGTAAAGGATATTCTCAGGCCGTTCAAAGTCGTTACAGTGGCTTTATCCACCGATAAATAACCAACAGCATCAGCTGTTCTCCCAATGAAGCATGTTCTCCTGTCTCATCTGAGACAGGAGGCGGACGACGATACAGCAGCTGTGAAAGAAATGAAGGCAAAGATAACTGCTGATCTGAATAAGCGCTACTCAGAAGACGGTGACGTCTTCATGCTTCTGAACACAGCCAGTTATCTTGACCCTCACTTCCACTGCATGGGTCATTTAGATCAGGGAAAGCAACGAGAGGTCCATGCTAAAGTGCTTGCCGAGATGACAGCTATAGCAGCAGCAGAGGAGTCAGGAGTAGCCCCACTGCCCGCCCCACTTATAGCCCCCCCCCAAAAGTGCCCTCTCTGCAATGGGCGATCTATTTTCCCAAATCTACCAGCAGCAGCCAAGGGCTACATACGATCTGCATGGAGAACTAGTCAAGTATGAAAGAGAGCCACAGCTGCCTGCCGACGCAGACTCTCCTGTGGTGGAAGGCTACGGGCAGTGCGAGGTACCCGTACATCACACAGGTGGCGAAAAAATACCTCACAGTACCCGGTACATCTGTAAGATCAGAGCGCGTCTTTTCTTCAGCCTGCAACATAGTCAACAAAAAACGCTCAGTACTCACCGCTGAACAAGTGGACCGTCTGGTATTTTTGGCGAACAATCTGTACTAGTCTGGCAGTCATGTTTTGAGTTAATTTGTGGCCTGCTTGTTTCTTTTAGTTGTGGTTGATTTTATTTAACTTGTGAAATATGATGTTGGTCAAAATATTATTATGCAGGCCAGCCTAATAACTGTGATACAGTGTTCTGTTTTTGCAATAGTTTGTTTTGCAATTTGCACTGTATGTCAAATACTTTCATTGACTATGTTTACAATTGGCCGCTGGCCTTCTTGATGTTCATTTATGTTCTATAATATTTAGTTCTGTAACTGTGTGTGGGCTGTGGGCCAATTCAACCTCTTGTTCAGTGGTTTAACTCTAAAGGCTGGCTATGTAAGGGTGTGCATTTTTGCACAATTTGCACTGAAGTTGTACTAAATGTCACATGTTGAACATGACGGAGACAGAAAATAAATCAGCGTTTGACTACCATTGGTCGTTTTTCTTGACATTTGGTGGTGTGCGCCCTCCGGTGGATATAATGGTGTACTGTTTTTACAATAACTAGTCATTTTCTCTGGGGAAAAAATATATAATAATATTAATAATAATATTCGAATATATTCGATATTTGGGGAAATTTTTAAGACCAAAATTCGAATTTAATTTCTGAGGAATGTCACCAGCCCTAATCTCGTCACACTTTGCCTGTGCACAGCCCTAAATTTTCTTCCCCTCAATTTGTAGTGTGCATCACACGGCCCTTCAAATTAAGTGGGGATTTTAAGGGCTGAACAGCACTTCCCTTACTTGTCTTAAAGTTTGGGACACCCTACCCCTCCGCGGGAACGTGCAAAACCAAGGGCTAGGGCCAATTTGAGGGGAAGTGCGAGTATTGGGATGCAGGAAAGATTTCCCTACACTGTGAAAGAACAGGCCAAGATTAAAAGGCAATTTGCAGCAATGTCCAGTTTCCCAAACATAATCGATGCAATTGACTGCACTCATATTGCTGTATGGGCTCCATCTGAAAATGAATTTGTTTATGTAAATCGAAAACACCTGCAATCTATTAATGTACAAGTCATGTGATGAACATATGAACTTTATAAACATAGTGGCACGTTGGCCTGGTTTAAAGCTGGGGTTGGTAATCTTGGAGAGCTAGCAAGAGAGCTAGCAAGATTTGAAAATAGCACCTCTCTGAGTTCCACCCCCCTCCTCCCCCTCCCGTCAGTGTGTACATCCAAGCCACGCCCCCACAAACTGGAACGCGCACCACACGAAAATGAGAAGCGGCATAATCTATTCAATACTAGCATCACCGACCCGTTTTAAACCCACAAAGAAGCTAATATTAGTATTAGGCTAATACAAGCTACAAAAGTAGCTACGTTAGCAAAAGTTACACATTTCATAAAAATAACAAATCCTCCCCGAAACAAAGCATATAACCTGTGCAACAGAAAGAGAACAACCTCAGCATCACTTTTCAGGCCCTTCAGATCCCTCAGTTGTTTCCACCGCTCAAAAGCAACACCGATGTTTACTCTGGTTTGACGTCTGGCTTTATCCAGAGCCTTTTTGTTAGCAGCCTTTGCAGCCTCCAGCTTTCTCTTCCTTGCCTTTTTGTCGGGGCGAGCCGTTACAAGTAACAGTGGAAGTAGGTACAGCAGAGTTACGTATGGTGTGCCACAGGGTTCAGTTTTAGGGCCAGTTCTCTTCACGCTTTACATGCTTCCATTAGGGGATATAATCCGGAAGCACTCCATCGTTTTCCATTGTTATGCTGATGATACTCAGCTCTACTTATCGATAGAGCCAGATGATAGAAGCCGCCTCATCAATCTGCAAGATTGCTTGAAAGACATCACATCCTGGATGTCTTCTAACTTCCTACTGCTGAACTCTGACAAAACAGAGGTTATTGTGATTGGACCTAAGCATTCTCACATCAGATTGCTACTCTGGATGGCATCACCCTGAACTCCGGTCCAACAGCGAGGAACCCTGGAGTCATTTTTGACCAGGATCTTTCCTTCAGCTCCCACATAAAGCATGTGACTAGGACTGCCTTCTTTCACCCGCGCAGTATAGCTAAGATCAGGAATATCCTCTCTAAGAGTGATGCTGAGAAACTGGTCCACGCATTTATTACTTCTAGGCTGGACTATTGTAACTCTCTCTTGTCAGGATGTCCAAAAACCTCTCTAAAGAGTCTCCAGCTGGTCCAGAATGCTACAGAATGGAATCAGATTGATGATTGACTGATTCCATTTCCATGTTTTCCATATTCCATGTTGTAAATTGTCTTCTTGTCTGTATACAACATCTATTGCACATCTGCCTGTCCTGGGTGAGGGATCCCTCCTCTGTTGCTCACCCTGAGGTTTCTCCATTTTTTCCCTGTTAAAAGGGTTTTCTTGGGAGTTTTTCCTCAGTCAATGTGAGGGTCTAAGGGCAGAGGATGTTGTCATAATGCTGTGTAAAGCCCTTTGAGACAAACTGTTTGTAAAAATGGGCTATACAAATAAAATTGCCTTGCCTAGCCTAGTAACTGGGGCTGCATTTTCTCAGCCATTGCTCATAAATGAGCATGAAATCCATTCTGCTGTAACTCTGTACGCTGATTTCTTCCGGCAACAGTGACACGTGAAGATTGTGCACACGCGTAGGAGGCAGGGATAGAGGGGGGCGGATACAGAACTAGACATGAAGGCATCTGATTGGTTTTTGCTCTTCGCATTGAAGAGCGTGGATTGGTCGGAGTTTTGTCAGTCCTGCAGCTGCCACAGAGGACTGATTATTTTCTTTCCTTTTTCTGAATACATAATGTTTTGATTACTCAGAAGGTAGAAGGACCATTTCACCCAGTATAACAAAACATTTTTCTGAGCAGGATTACCAACCCCAGCTTTAACACATGATTCTTTTATCCTGACACAGCAGTGTAGGGAACAGACTACAGGCAGGTGCAGGGTGGGATGGCTGGCTTCTAGGTGAGTTTCAGAAAATGTAGAAACTGTAACCATTTTGGTTCTTGATATAACTAATAATTTTGTGCCTAGCAGGTGACAGTGGATACCCACTGAGATGCTGGCTCCTCACACCGTTTTTTAATTGCGCAGAGTGCAGAGGAAACCCACTTCAACGAGGTCCATGCCGATGCACGGTTGATGGTGGCGTGTGCCATTGGCCTCTTGAAGTGCCGGTGGTGCACTTTGGATGCGTCCGGTGTGCTGCATTATCAGAGCGGGTGGTGTGTTGCACAATGTTGCACAGAAGTACGTTATCCCTCTCCCTCCTGATCTCCCTCCCCCCCAGCATTATGACCTGGAGACAGAGCCCCATGCAAGACAAGCGGGATATCAACAAGGTGCAAGACTTTGTGAGGATGTCATGCGGCATTTGTAAAGACAACAACTCAAAGGCCATCTTTTTTCTTTTTTGAAATATATTTTCATATTCTGCATCAGCATTCATATCTAACTCCACTCAGGAGAAGCAGGAGGATCAAGGCTTTTTTCGCTTGTTGCCATGGTGAATCATGTTATCTGTGTTACACTGATGAGGGCTTTTCATCTCCTCGTGCTTAAATCAGGGTCAAACTAAGTCAGGGTTGGTTGAACTAACTGTTATCACATGTTGTGAAACCCAACACTCTGAGCTGGACAGTTCACAGTTAGTCAAAGTGGAGTTTAGGTTTCAACTCCTGCTCTCTGAAACGATGCCCTGGGCCCTGTCTCAGAAAACAAGGTTAACAAACTCTGAGTTAAATGTGGTGGGTTTTCGCCCAGAGGGAGCGTCATGTGTCTGTCATGTTTGTCACTTTCAGCGATGGCATGGTCTGGTAAAATAAAACAAACCTCATCAGTCCAGTTTCTGACAGTTTCGGATCGACACGGGCCAGACATCTGGCTCCTATTGGGGATGGCTGCTTTAGACACTCTTTCAAAACTGTTAACGCACATTACACCTACACACAATTCCCAAAACAGTTAATTTCATGCTCAAAATCACACAGTGTAACTAAACACAGACACACATTTTCAAAATATAATAATACACTAACACAATTCACCAAATCTACCAAAACACTGACACATGTTGTCTTCTTAGTCAGTCACAGCAGTGTCATAAAAAAAAACACTGACACCTGATGGAACACAAACTGAATCACTTTACATGTGTCACATCTGCTGTTTTACAATTAACACAATATTGTATTGATCATACATTGACTTTTGTGCTGTAGTTTCCTTTGAACCTCTACATTTTGCTTTTGTTGGGTTTAGTAAATGCAGGTATTTTGTTTCTTTTTTGCAAACACTACCAGTGAACAACCTATCTCAGAACAGCTTTGCAGAATGAACACTTTACAAAAGAAGAGGAGAAAAATTGACAAACTCTCTGCAGTAAAGCAACTGAACTTACAGCAGAAAAAAAATCTGCATCATAACTGCTGGTGTTCTGATGCAGAACTGTTTTTCACAGATACTGATGTGTGAAAATGCAATTTACAAACAGAAGAAATACAGTAAAAATGAAAAATACAAAGTCACTGCTAATCTGCCAGCTATTCTGATTTCCTCTCTTTCATCTTTCTATCTTTTTTTTTTTTTGTACAAGATCAGCCCAAATAGGTCATGTGACTGAAAGAACTTCAAGACCCAAGTGTGTTTCCTAGATGTTAGATATAGATGGGAATCAGCTGTGATCGATCTATTTGCATTAGCTCAATCAACTGTTTTTCAAAAGCAATGAAACACAATATAGGATATAAATTTGTTTCAGTCTACAATGTGAACTGCTGTTCACTTTAGCCTTAGCCTTTAGGTTTGGTTTTGAACATGAGGTTTTCTGTTTTGACAAACAGTGTGAAAGCAATTGAACATGTAGCAGTTAACATCTACTGTTTTGGTCTTAGTTGAGCTTGTGTGTAAAAGAAGTTCAAACAAATTTTAAATGTGTTACATGTATGTATTTTGTGCCAAAAGAACAAGAAATTTGTTAATTGTATAGCCCATACAGGTTGATGTTGTGCTGTGTGAAGAGTTTTGAAAAAGTGTTAAAAGTATTGAAAAACAGGTTGTAGTGATTGTTAAAAAACTGTAAGCTGAATGAACAGGCAATATGAAAAAACAAACTCTGCTTATATCCTTGAAGCGACAACTTCATATTTCCTTTCCTTAGCCTCCTTCCACATGTTAGGAGATCAACCCACAAGTAGACCTCTATTATGGCAAACAGGAATTTATATGATACCAGTAGACAATCTCAGTAATTTACTGTCTAGGTCAGAGGTGGGCAACTCATTCCAAAAAGGGCTGCCATGGCTGCAAGTTTTTGTTTCAACCAATCAAGAGCACACAGTTTGACCAATCAACTGTCTGAAGACTGAGATCAGTTGATTAAATGAGTCAAGTCTGGTGTGCTGCTGCTTGGTTGGAACAAAAACCTGCAGTCACAGCGGCCCTTTGTGGAATGAGTTGCCTAAGTTGGTCTAGGTTGTCTGTAATGTGAGAGCCACTCACAGAGCCTCCCACCAGCCAGCTGAGGCAGAGGGGCATGGTGGTAGAGGGGCAGTACTAACCCAGAACGATGAAACTGGGCCAAGGTGTCCACAATTAACTGGGCAATCAGAGGGGTTGCCAGGCCTCTTATACTCTGCAGAAGCAGGGAAGTGGAGATTGGACTGGAGCTGCCAACAGAACATGAGCATGGGAAGAGAAAGCCCAGAGGAGCAGGAAAAGAAAGCAGGTTAGTGGCTGACCATACCCTCCAATAACCTCCAGACTCTTGTGTGTTCCTCTATCTGTACCCAGGAGAGCTGAAGCAGAGCCCCCTGACAGCCCCTTGAGCAGAGGAAGATTTAAGTTGTGTTTCGTCCCTCATCGTTTCCTTTCCCCATCCCCGGCTTGTTAACAATAAAAAGAACCTGACGTGATTTCACTGCAGCTCTCGTCTGGTCTGGTCTGTCCTCTCTGCCTACCCCTCGCGCACTTGTACAGCCAGGTGACCAAAGTACCTGCTGATTTCGCATCAGGGAGAGTGAAGTAACCTCTCCACATCTAAACTTCAACCTGTTAAATACACAACCTTGTCTTTCAAGGTAATTTGAATTTTTGTATATTCATACCCTGCCTGAGTTGTGACATTTTACCAACAGAATTATCATTAAAGTGATTAGCAACAACATCGTTTACAAACCAGAATCAAGATAAGAAAGATCTCCTTAAATCCCAGACCAGTGTCATGCTGCTCTCTATTGCTGCTTTCCCACTTAAATTAATGGATTGGCATGTGTCTTTTTAAACGCGGGTCTGATTTTTTTTTTGGAGTGCTGATGAAACACAGGCGAATGGAATTTGTAGCTGAGATGGAAAAGAGTCGCAGAAGGAGAAGACATGAGCCTTCATTGCCACGTTATATGTCATTACATAAATTAGGGACGTAACATTCCCACTGCAAGCCGATCAAAGGCGAGCTGATGAAAACCTGTGTTGATTAGCAGGTTCAAATGGATTTTTTGGCCAGTGGGAAAGGGGCATATGTCAGCAACTTGGATAAAACCATGGGGTGAGGCTAGACAGCACTCCCAGTCAGGTCATTGTCTAAAATGATCAACAATTGTGAATTGGCAATGCAGGGCATACCTCAACATAAAAAATGTCCCTCATTAGACTACAATCTAATACATCAGTATGGCATGGCACAGGAATGAAACTTAGGTCCATCAACACGCACAAAAAATCATTTCTCTTTGGCTGAAAAAGGCAGCACAAACTCAACAATGTAGGAGTAACTGTAACCCTAAGATCTTAACTACAAAACATTTGTCACTACCAACCCGATACAAACTTGTCAGAAATGAATGGCTCAAAACCATAATAAGGTTTGGAACCCAGAACCACAACTGTTGAAATTCACACACAATTGACCAACTTCAAAACTGCAAAGCATCATTGGAGCAAGATCGAGGGTGATGGTGATGGTTAATTCAGTGTAGTTGACAGTGACAGTTAACATTGATGCACAGCAGACCCTGGTCTATCCAATGACCACAAGTCCCCTTTCACACCATCAGAGGAGTTTCCATAGCTGTTTTTCCACTGCGGACCACCTTTCTGCAATGCTAAATCTGCTGTTTCATGTGCCTTAAGCATAATGAAGGGCTTGCGCTTGCTTAAGTAGCAATGTGTTGGGGATGGGGGTGTGTCTAAATCTGAATATGTATTTTGAAAGGCAAGGCAAGGCAAGGCAAGACAATTTTATTTGTATTGCCCGTTTTTACAAACAGTTTGTCTCAAAGGGCTTTACACAGCATTATGACAACATCCTCTGCCCTTAGACCCTCACATCGACTGAGGAAAAACTCCCAAGAAAACCCTTTTAACAGGGAAAAATGGAGAAACCTCAGGGTGAGCAACAGAGGAGGGATCCCTCACCCAGGACGGGCAGACGTGCAATTGGTGTTGTATAAAGACAAGAAAACAATTTACCACAGGGAATATGGAAAACATGGAAATGGAATCAGTCTGTTAACGAAAAATGATGAAGGAAGCTCCTGGTAGGCAGGGAGGGAAGGCCAGCTTAATGGGACTACTGGACGGCAGACAGGGTCGTGAGCAGGGAGTGCAGACTGCTTTAAAAGCAGGAGAAAGGAGGTGATGGAGGCAGCAGTTGGTTGGTTGGTGCAGGGGGATGGAGCTCTGAAGAGATCTGTGGAAATACAGAGAGAGTGTGAGACACCAAGGCCAGACTACAAAGTGAAACAGTTAATGACAGTTCAAAATGTGTGAGGGGAGAGGAGAGGAGAGGAAGGATAGGGCTCCATGTAACCTGATGTGTCCCCCAGCAGTATAAGCCTGTAGCAGCGTAGCTATAAAATGGATCAGGACTACCTGAGCCAGCCCTATCTAAAAGTTCTGTTGTAGAGGAAGGTCTTAAGCCTGGACTTAAATGTAGAAAGAGTGTCTGCCTCTCTGACCCATGGAGAGAGCTGGTTCCATAATAGAGAAGCCCAGTAACTGAAGGCTCTATCTACCTCCCAGTCTGTTTTTAGAGATACTGGGGGTCACTAACAGACCTGCATTCTGGGAGCGAAGTGCTCTGGTAAGACAGTATGGAATAATGAGGTCTTTCAGATAAGATGGAGCTTTGTCATTAAGAGCCTTGTATGTAAGTAGAAGGATCTTGAAGTCTACTCTGTATCCTACAGGAAGCCAATGGAGAGAAGCTAGAATGGGAGAGATGTGCTCTCTCTTACTAACTCATGTCAATACCCTCGCTGCAGCATTCTGGACCAGCTAGAGACTCTTTAGAGAGTCTTTTGGACATCCTGACAAGAGAGTTACAGTAACTTAAACACAATAACCTCTGTTTTGTCAGAGTTCAGTAGTAGGAAGTTAGAAGACATCCAGGATTTGATGTCTTTCAAGCAATCTTGCAGATTGAGGACTTGGCTTCTATCATCTGGCTCTATCGATAATTACAGCTGAGTATCATCAGCATAACAATGGTAATTGATGGAGTGTTTATGGATTATATCCCCTAATGGAAGCATGTAAAGAGTGAGGAGAACTGGCCCTAAGACTGAACCCTGAGGCACACCATACGTAAGTCTGCTGTGCTCTGAATGGTCATTATTAACATTAACAAATTGAAACCTGTCATATAGGTATGAATCAAATCAAACCATTTTAGAGCAGATCCTTTAATCCCAATTTGATGTTCTAGTTTCTGCAGCAAGATGCTGTGATAGATGGTATCGAACGCAACACTGAGGTCCAGAAGTATAAGTACAGAGACAAGGCCTCTGTCGGAAGCTATAAGAAGATCGTTGGAGACTTTGACCAGTGCTGTTTCAGTGCTATGGTGTTCTCTAAATCCAGATTCGAAAGCTTCAAAAAGCTTGTTACTGCGCAGATGTTCATGTAGCTGCACAAGGACAACCTTCTCAAGGATCTTGGAGATGTAGGGAAGGCTGGATATAGGCCTAGAGGATTAATGACAGACCTTTAAGCCACCTTAAAGGTCTGTGGCACATACCCTGTGACTAAGGAAAGGTTGATCTGGTTCAGTATAGCAGCGTTAACTAAGGGGAAGACATCCTTGAGCAGTCTTGTTGGGATTGGGTCAAGCAGACATGTAGCTGATTTGGAGGAGGTGATTGCGGAAGTTAAGTCTGACAGGTCGATGAGGGGAAAACTGTTCAAGTATGCACCAAGTCTGGGAGGTGCTTCCATAGGGACTGTGATCTGTGGTCCACTACTGTTGATCCTTCTTCTGATATTTACAATCTTTTCAGTAAAGAAAGTTAGGAAATCGCTGCTGCTGAGAGTTGGAGGGATGCATGGCTCAACAGCACTGTGGTTCTTAGTCAGCCTAGCCACAGTGTTAAAAAGGAATCTGGGATTGTTTTTATTCTCTTCAATTAAAGATGAAAAGTATGTTCTCCTGGCGCTGCAAAGCTCTTTTTTATATATTAATAAACTATCTTTCCAGGCTCGACGGTCTTCCTCGCGTTGGCTGGAATGTATTTTCCTTTCCAGCTGTCTGGTCTTCTGCTTCAAGATGCGCATGTTTTAATTGTACCAGGGAGCTATTCTCTTCTGGTCGATGACTTTCTCAGAGAGGCTACAGCATCAAGTGCTCCAAGGAGTGTTGCTGCAGTGCTGTCTACAAGATAATCTACCTGCGAGGGAGTAAGATCAGCATGCTGGAATGAGCTCTTTAAATCTAGAAACAGCAGTGTCAGATAAACATCTACTGGGAAGTGTAAAGTGTATTTGTTAAAGTAAGTTCAAAGGTTATTAAAGAATGGTCAGACAAGATCAGGTTCCGAGGGAAAACTGTGATGTGATCCACTTCTATTCCATAAGTAAGCACCAGATCAAGGACATGATTAAAAAAGTGAGTGGGTTCATGTACCCTCTGGGAGAAGCCAATTGAATCTAAAATTGACTTGAATGCTGGGGCCAGGCAGTCATCATCGATGTCCACGTGAACATTGAAGTCACCCACTATAATGACTCTGTCTGAGTTCATTGCTAAATTTGACAAAAAGTCAGGGAATTCTTCTAATTTCCCTACGGGGATGAATAAAGTAATCTATCTAAGAACTCAGAGTAAGGTGCAGGAGGACGATACACCACAGCAAGTAAGTGTGGTTTCTCTGCTTTCCAGTCTGGGTGAGGGACGCTGAGAGTAAGGCTTTCAAATGAGTTATATGAAACATTAGGTCGAGGGTTAATAAGCAGATCTGACTGATAAACTGCAGCTACTCCTCCTCCTCTACCAGTGTTACGAGGCACATGGTAGTTAATGTAACTGGGAGGGGTAGATTCATTTAAATTGACATATTCATCCTGCTGCAACCAGGTTTCAGTTAGAGTCAGTAAGTCAATTTGGTGATTGGTGATCAAATCATTTACTAGCAGAGACTTGGATGCGAGAGTTTGAATATTTAGCAAACCACAATTAATAGTTTTATTTGTTTGGTTTGCTGAAGTAGTGGTTTTGATTTTAACTAGGTTGTTATAATTGACTCCTCCATTTTTGGGTTTAGGCTTATACAGCCTCAAGGCAGACACAGTTTTTATGGGGTATAAGTAGGGCTGGGTGGGTGACAGCACAAAGGAACCTGCAGAGGGGCGTGTAAGACTGCTGCTCTGCTTGCTGGTCTGAACTCTGGGTGATTGTCAGGGGTTGGAATCACTAACAGAATGTGCTATGTTTCTAGATAAGAGAGATGCACCATCCAAAGTAGGATGGACGCCATCTCTCCTAATCAGACCAGGCTTTCCCCAGAAAGTTTTCCAATTAGGCCACGTTGTTTGCTAAGCACCACCTAGACATCCAGCGATGGAACAACAACATGCGGCTAAACATGTCGTCGCTAGACAAACTGGGCAGCGGGCCAGAGAAAACCACGGAGTCCGACATTGTTTTTGCGTAGTTACACACAGATTCTACATTAACTTTAGTGAACTCCAACTGGCGAAGTCGGGTGTTGTTAGCGCCGACATGGATTACGATTTTACTGTATTTGCGTTTACTTTTTGTCAGCAGCTTCAAATTTGTTTCAACGTCGCCCGCTCTGGCCCCTGGGATGCACCTAACTATGCTCGCCGGAGTCTCTACCTTCACGTTCCGGAGAACTGAGTCGCCAATGACTGATGTCGGCTTCCCGGCGGCGGTGCCACTGAGAGCAACAGAGCCAATATGCTGAGTTTGGGTCTCAGCGGGTGTGTCGCTGAGTGGGGAAAATCTATTGGACACATGAAGGGGTTGGTGGTGCAACACGGGCCGTGTGGACTTATGCTTCCTGCGTGTTGTCACCCAGCGAGCCTGGCTTCCCGGCTGCTCGGGAGCTGCGGGGGAACTGCTAGCGGCGGCTAGGCTAAGTGGCTCTGCACTGGCTAAGGGGGCCTGAGACGCTACCTGAGCTAAAGGACTAGCCTCCATGGTGCGGAGCCGGGACTCTAGCTCACTAAGCCTCGCCTCCAGGACTGCAAACAGGCTACACTTATTAGGGCCACGGGGCAAAGCACCGAGGCACTATTGTATACTGCGTGTTTTTTCTTATTATTTTTCATCTTCCTCCAAAATTTCGTCCCTTAACTCGTCCTACAGCTTGAGGAGTTGTAGGACAAATTATATATCAAAACGTGCGGTTCGATCGGGATCGGTGTGCTATTACTTTTCTCTACGAAATATGAATTTTTCGCGACGTACGTCGCGAAAAACTGTGAAAAATTCTCCATAGGAATGAATGGAACGGGTGAAAAAAAATGATCGAAAAAGAAAAATCATTGGAGTTTTTCAAATGTCTACTGCTCAGGCATACTTTCACCCAGAGACTTCATTCAAACTTTAAACTGTAGACACAAGTCTTGTGTGTTGGTGCATTAATCCACGTTTTAATAGGTCATATAGTTTTTGATCAATCACTGTTCAATGACCATGATCAGTTTTGGAGAAATTTTGAGTTTATAATGGGTGTGTATTGCACGGAATGTTCGTGTTAGAGTGGGTGACATCATCAGCTAGAGTGGGAGAAGTTGTCTGAAATTGTCTGAAAATTTTCTCTTTCTCTCGTCCTCCCGGCCACAAATTAGACTCTACACACATGATTTTTTCCACAGTTGTAGACAAACTTGTTCTGTCTCTGACAATGTGCTCATCAAAGCAGAGAGACTTACAGAATTTAAATTCTGAGCCTCTCAGTGCGGTCACGTCTCTCTCTGCTCCTCATTGACTCTAATACAAAGATTTTCCGAGAGAAGCAGAAGGGACCCCTGTTTGAAACTCGCCCGCATCTCTAAAATATTTACTGTAGAAACACCAAAAGCATATCAAAGTGTTCAGGAAGTCCTTACGCCGCCCAGGGTCTGCTTTTTTCTGATAGGAGCTACCGTTTTGTAGATGTAAGCCCAAATGTGGGACCAGCGCAGAGGGAGAAAATCGCCCTTTTTCTCCACGTTTTTGTCTCTCTCTGGCTAGGGTGGCTCGGTCGTCATTGGCAACCACCAGTTGGTTACAGGTGGAGCTCGTTAAGATCAGACTGACACATGCAGCTCGTTATAGATCTCTGAGTATCAAGTCAGCCACACACACACAGACCTATCTATGTATCTATCTATCTATCTATCTATCTATTTCTTACAATGTTCTTCTGCTGTCAGTTTCCAATGTATTTGAGTAGACTTAAATTTTTTCCCCAGTGTATTGCAGCAGACTTCAACTCTTCAAATTATTACACTTAAATTTATGATTTTTACTACATGTTATTCTGGCTCTTTAATTAACACACACTCACTAACACACACACACACACACACACACACACACACACTAACACACACCCCACAGGTAACTTAATGCCATTACAGTTACAGGTGCACACACACACACACACACATGCGCGCGTATGCACGCACTCCTCCCTCTCTCTCTCTCTCTCACACACACACCACAGGTAAATTCATGTGATTACAGTTACACACACCCACACACACACCACAGGTAACTTCATGTGATTACAGTTACACACACACACAGACACACAGGTGACTTAATGTGATTATGGCTCCTCAATATCAGTGCTCAGTACAAGATGATGATGTGTCTGTCTGATTAGTTTGGTGGTGGGTTTGATTCCCATGTTGACAGAGATGGTACCCCCGGCAGTAGCCCCCCGTGGCCCTTTCAAAATTTCCCAGAGGGAATTTTCTAGTTACATGTACCATTATCATTAAAGGAGGCAGAGGAATAACTAAACATCAGGCAAACGGAGTGGGAGAGAGAAGGAGAAGTGGAGGGAGAAGCAGAGGGAGAGAGAGAGGCCATAGCTATGCTAGGTAAGTTTGAGTTTCTAGAACGGGTACGTTGAGTGGAGGAGTACAGATAGGGTCCTGTGATAGACCTGAGTGACAGAGACTTGTGTAATGAACTAAGCGTAGTGTGCAGTGGTGGTTAAAGTGATGAAGTTAACAGAAAGGTAGATGGAGGATTGAGAGAGAGAATCACAACAGGCACAACCGGAAATTACGCAAGGACGCAATACGCTCACCGTTAGCAGGAAGGGTCACAGTCTGTCACACCTAGACATTAAAGCATTTCTACCCAGCCAGTCTTTGCCTCCTGACAGACTCTGTAAGTCATAGAAACACACTGCATAATTGAGTTTTTATTATTTTTTTTAGAGGAGGAGACCTCTGTGGATCAGATATTAAATGGAATCTCTGCAGAGTCTCTTTGCCCCTGCTCTTTTTCTCTGTCAGAGACACACAACGGCAGCACAGGAGGAGAACAGGGAGAGAGGGAGGAAGGATCTGACACTAAACTGTTCTTCATTGTTTCTTAACTTCATTTAGTATTCTGATGTCAGTAATATGATTTATGTCTGTGAATGTTCTCATTCATCCAGGTCATTGTTATCTCTCTCTCAAATTGAATCGAAGGCAACTGGACTTGTATTTGTCTGTGGAAGACGACTAGTCGTCAGACTAGTGCGGACTAGAGAGACCAATGCATAAGAACTGATGAAGCCGCTTGGATAAGAGGCGAAACGTCTTCCACAGACAAATACAAGTCCAGTTGCCTTCGATTCAATTTGAGAGAGGGCTAATATGATTTAATTAATTTTTTCTTTTCTTTTTTCTTTCTTTTTCTTTTTAGATTGGTTTCTAGATATATATATATATATATATATATATATATATATATGAGTGTATTGTGGATCATTAGGTAATGCACTTTGAGTTACCTATGCAATATGTACTCTGTAGTTTAAAAACACACACACACACTTAGAGAGGTCTGCTGCTTCATCCCTCTCTCCACTTCTATTGACAATATTAGACTCTGGATTGGATGGTTGTAACTGCATCACTTTCACCAGTAAGGGATTACATTAGAGTCATGTGATCAACATCAGGTGTACCCACTCCCTCCCTGACCTTGCATGTGAATTTGCATGGCTGTAATAAAAAGTGTGTATATTTTACAGTAAAAAAAACATGTTTTGTTTGGTTAGAAACAAATCTTTTGGACCAAGTCTATATTTTGATTAGTACTGATACCAATGAAGTTTGAATTAGGTAACTTGTATAAAATTGAAGAGCAGGTTCTTGGGTAAAATGTAACTCATTTCATCGATGTTCATTTCAAACCACCATGCTGTTACAGCTAGTCAAACAATGGCTTTGTTGTTGAATGAAGTGTCAACCATCTTTCCTGGACTTTAAATGGACTATGAGCTGCTTCTGACCTCCTGCTGAAGGTTTCCACCCATACATGTCGAACACCATTCATCAGTATTATCAGAATACTTTCTTTAAGCTTTCTTTCATAGCCTTCTGAACCATAGGAAGATGCTTTAGTGTTGGAACCTGCACAATAAACTCACATAGGTGCATATTTTGTGGTGTAGTCTCAGTTTTCAATCTCTTTGTTAAAATTTACCCCAGGTTGTGTTACAAGGGTAGGTTGTAAAGCATTGCTATTTGTAGTGGACAAATGAGGGGACCTTGTGTCCAAATTTGAGAGCCTTACCATTAACAGATGCAGTATAATCAGTGAATGAGAGATGGTCATCAAACACATCCAGGTTTCCCTAGGTTGTGGTTGGGCTAAAATATGAGAGAAGTAGTGTTGTAGTCTATATGTTTTCCATATTTCATGTTGTAAATTGTTTTCTTGTCTGTATACAACATCTATTGCACGTCTGCCCGTCCTGGGTGAGGGATCCCTCCTCTGTTGCTCACCCTGAGGTTTCTCCATTTTTCCCTGTTAAAGGATTTTTTTGGGAGTTGTTCCTCAGTGGATGTGAGGGTCTAAGGGCAGAGGATGTTGTCATAATGCTGTGTAAAGCCCTTTGAGACAAACTGTTTGTAAAAACGGGCTAGACTAATAAAATTGTCTTGCCTTGCCTTGCCTTTCAAAATACATATTCAGATTTAGACACACCCCCATCCCCAACACATTGCTACTTAAGCAAGCGCAAGCCCTTCATTATGCTTAAGGCACATGAAACAGCAGATTTATTGTTGCAGAAAGGTGGTTCTCAGTGGAGAAAACAGCTATGGTAACTCCCCTGATGGTGTGAAAGGGGACTGTTGTGGGACTGCTGTGTAAAGCCCTTTGAGACAAACTCTTTGTAAACAGGCTATACAAATACAACTAGCAACTAGAGCCCAGTCTTTGAGAGGTGTAGAAGAAAGTGGTGTTCCTTCATCCACCCAGGACAGATATTTTCATTATTTTTGTTGATTTTGTGTCGGTGACACTCTAACGATACCCAACTGCCTATTTTGTTTGTGTATGTGCATGTCTTGTCCTCCATGATCCTTTTTACCCCTATGATGTGTCTGTGTGTGTGTGTGTGTGAGAGAGAGACAGATGCTGAGAGATGGTTGTTGAGAGACCTGTCATGAGTCACTGTTTATGGTTCATACCCTGTTCAGTGACCTGTCTCTGTAACACTCATCTCTTTGCATCACTCATTCTTTTCTCTGCTTTCCACCGATTTACAGCTCAGTCGCTCTTATTAGAGGTCTGTCTCCCTTGCTCTCACTTAGTCTCTCTCTCTCGCTCTGTCTCCAGTCCCTGCTGGCAGTGAGATCTAATGAGAAAACACAGGGGACCAACAAAATAATTAGGTTAACGTAGATTTGCATGTCCCCCTATCTCTCTCTCTGTCTGTGCACATGCACAAATACACACATAAATACACACACCCCCAGACAGACAGAAACACAGAGCACACATG